>JAJEJO010053181.1:30321-115741 GCA_020662805.1 Glaucomys volans | reverse complement strand
CGTAAGCTCTTTTTGAGGCCAGCTGCTTTCTCCTCACTGCAGACTCAACCCCCATTAGGCCCCAAGGGTTATTAATAATAGCAATGATCATGCTAATAATGATAGTGGTGAGGCCCCCAGGGGGCGGGCGGGGAGCCAGGGCAGGCACTGGAAGAAAAGGCCTCTGACTCCCAATTTTCGGGCTTCGGGGCCAAACCTAAGCTTCCAAATTGACTTTGACTTCACAGGAGAGCTCAGCAAATCCTGCAAAAGCAAAATACCTGGAGGAATATCTCTCCTTCTCTGGAGTTTTGGCAAACTTATTATCCCAATCAATATCTGAGTAATTACAATCCCTTGTGATCAAAGGGGGGTGTTTTTCCCTTTCTTTGGCCTCTTTACAGGCCTCTCTTATCTGAAGAAAGATTTCTTAATCTACTTTCCCTAAATGCCCTGCAGGTCTGCGTGCCACCCAGCCCCAGAGTTCCCTGATTGCTTTTCTTCTCCGTACCTGCTACCTGACCCAGCTCGCTGGCAGCACTGGCAGGAAGCAGCCTTTTAACTCGGGCCTCCCACTGAGCCCCCAGAGGGAACAGCTGGGGTGGGAGCTGGGCCTCTTGGGAATCCAGGAGAATCGAAGAGGGTCCTGCTTCCCTCTTTGGGGGTAAGGTGTGGAGGATGGGGTCGGTCTAATTCTTGGCCCTCCTATTATTTACACTCAGCACCTGCTTGTGCCCTGCCAGACTTTCTACCTGTGTCAAGGCCCCTGGCAGAGGATGGGGGGAGGGATAGTTTGGGAAGTAGAAGGAAGCAGGTTGGAAGCGGAACCTCCAGGTTGAAGGGAATTTTTGTTTCGTCATCCTGGCCTTCCTTCCAGACCCATGAACCCTCATCCTCTGCCCTCCAGACAAGAGACCGTCTATTCTTCCACTGGTGGGGCTCCACCCCTAAGTCCTGAAGACCCACTTCCTCAGTCCGCCTCCCTGCGTGCCTAAGTAACAAATGCTTTCTTATGTGGGTCAGGGTGAGTCTCCATGGGGTGCTAAGCATGAGTGTAAAGAGAAAGGCCGCCCTGTGGCCAACAGTCGCTCCCTAGGGGATGAAGGGGCCATGCAGAGAGCCCTGGGGGCTCAGTTGGGCTGATGTATGATTTAGAGACCTGGTCCTCTCTGACTCTCAATGATTTAAGAGGTTTCTGCACTCCAGAAACCTAATTACCCCAAAGATTTCCGTTCTGTCTTCTCTGCTTTGCTTCTGAAGAGGCCCTTCCAAGAACGCCACTGGGTTAGAGTCATTACTTTGCCGACCGCTTGCAGGGCCGTTTATTGTATTTTTATGAGGGGATTGCTGTGCTGCCTAATACATTTCCCAGGAAAGCCTCTGCAGAGGGGGCTCCTGGTGCCACAGCTGCTACTGGGGTGGAGTGGAATCAACATAGTGCTTGTATACCTGAGTGTCCCCACACAAGGGGGTGGCGTGGGACCTCACAAACACAAAGGTCTAGAGACAGGTCATGCACACTGAGAGACAGACAGATAAGCTAGCTAAATATGCATCACCTGGCACATTTCGATAAGCATTCTAGAGGCCATCCTGTCCAGCCCCCTGCCTCTAGGCAGATCTGTTCCAATTTACCCCAGACAGCATGGGTCTTTCCATCTCCAAGGCAGGCAATTTCAGCGTTCCAATGGAAGACTCTTCTAGTGTTTAACAGCCCTCCTCCTGAGGAGCATTCTCCTTCTGGAATTAGTAAGGTTCATGCTGGAAGGGAACTTAGAAATCATAGACAAAGCCTCTCATTTCAGGAATGGCAGGATCCAAGGGTCTCTGTTCCCAGAACTGTCATTCCACCCCATAGGACAGACACTCCTGACCTGGCAAAGATCAAACACCCTGAAAACTCCCTCAGCTCAGCTCAGAGCCAAGGAGGTGGCCTTCTGATCAGGCCCAGGTCCCAGTTAGGCTCATCAATTTTCATAAGAGAGTGACAACCTGACCCTCAGGTTGACAGATTTCAACTGCTTGTGCGTTTGTAAGGCATATGGGTCTGTATCTAATTGGCAACCCAATAGCTGCACTTCAGGTATTTGGCAGGAAATATTGTCTCGAACTCACTGCCATGCACCGTCCATCAAAACCTAAGCAAGAGAAACAAGATGTTTGAGTGATTGCCTGAAGGGTATGCAGTCCATCCTTACCTCTGGAAATATGAACAACCGCCCCAGGATTAAGCCAGGTCCCAGAGAGCTGTCTACCAGACCACAGCCCTCTGGTCCCCTGTGGAGCTGCTTTCTAGTTGAGGTTCCGCAGGTGTTAAAGGATAATGCCACAGGGAGCAGCCTCAGGGACGGAGGAGCAGTAGCCACTGGCAGGATGTTGTTGAGGACATTGTCCAACACAGGACACAGAGCTAGCTCTAGGAAGGTCCCAGGAAAGGCTCCTCCAGGCACAGCACCAGGAAAGGCTGGGCTTCTGGTGAACCATCTTTTTCTTTCTTCCTTCTACCTTCTCTCTACATTCTCATCTGTCCCATCTGCCTACTTGCCTGTGCCTGCCTTTCCTCATTTCTCTCTCTCTCTCTCTCTCTCATCTTAAATTCTTAAATTCATTGAGAATTTTGAGACTCACTGGGTTACCTTGCCTAGGTTGGCTGCCAGAAACTTTAGATTGTAACTTAGGGCCTGCCCATGGTAGATATTTAGGAGCTTCAAATCCTGTATCCCTGTATTATTAGCCTCTTTCCTGATCCCCTGGGAACTCTCTTCCTTTGTTCCATTTTCCTTTCCTGTTTATTTCTAATATATGTTATCACACTGTTTTTTTACCTATCGGTGTAAGCACCATGACTCCACTTTGGCATAAGGCAGGTAAAAATAAGTACAGTAATGAATTAATTAATACAGCTCCAACTGTGCTGCACACAGAGATTATTTATACAAAGGAATGCATTTCCAAGCTGGCAGTGGAAGTCTGACGACATGGGCCTTCAGCTAAGAGTTTTGAAAGATGTGTAAGATATGAAGAAATAGAAAAAGTAGAGAAAAAGTCCAGGCCTAGATTCTGTCCCTTTCACTGTAATCGCCTGCATCTTCTCATTTTCTCCAACAGAGTTGATCTCTGGTCATTTTACCCAATCAAAAATCTCTTCATGAATTTGAAGGCACAGAATAATAAAACAATAATCATAAAATCATAGATGGTGAGCACGAGAATCAAAGAAATCATCTCACCTGGCCCTTTATTTTAATAAAAAAAGAAATAAAGGCCTCTACAGAGCAAATCTAGTTTCTGGACCACTTAGAGCAAGCTCTGGGTTCAGAAGCCCAAGCCCCTCACTCCCTGTAAGTCTGTGCCCTTCGCTGTATTCTGTGAAGCTAAGCAATTGCAGCGCCCATTAGGAAAGAGTTTTCCAGGGACTTGTTCAGCCTGATGTCTCTAATGATTCTGTTTTCTTCTAGTGTAGGCATCGAGACCTTGTATTGATACCTCAGATAGAAATGAGAACATCTGGAGCCCTTGCTGAGTTCACACTTGACAGTCTTGGGGCTCTGACTTGCATACCAGCCGTAACCCATTCCTTCTTCACCTGCTCCCACCTCCCCAGTTACGACACCAGCACCCAGGAAGGAAAATCTGTAGCCAGGTGAGGTCAGTGGAACAAACAGAGGGAACAGTGACACCACAGGTATTTCTCAGGATCTGTAGGACACTGTGGTCCTTTATAGGAAGGAAAGAGGAGAGTGAAAACAGAGTACTGATCAGACTCTTGTGTTCACCTATTGGCACCTATTTTCTCAGAAGTCAGCAGCTCTCTTCACATAGCCACACCCAGAGGCCCAGCGCCGTACGACAGCTCAGTCCTGTCCAAGCCAGCACACACTGTGTCCAGTCAACTCTCAAAGTTCGTGTATTCCATACAATTAAGCTAAAGCCACACACTGGACATATCTCAACCCCCAGGCAAGCTGCACCCTAAGCAACTTCCAGCTCTTACTTAGCATATGTTGGTGCTGAGTGGGAAGCTACTGAGTAGCTTGGAAAGATCGCAGCTCTATCCAGCTTGAGTCGAAGAAATGCCCAGGGCAGCAGAGGCCAGCCTAGTTAAGCAGGGATGTAAATATTAGCACAGGCTTTACGTGAAAGGTCTTTAAAGAATAGAAACAGCCTGGCCAAGGGGAAGATGGAGGCTCTAAGAAGTCCAGCAGCAATGGTCATACCAGAGAGCTCCCCCTTACTTCACACCACATACAGAATGGAACCCAAAATGGAACAAAAACCTAAACCATAAAACTTCTACAAGGAAATACAGAAGTTTTGTGACCTTAGGTTAGGCAAGGATTTCTTAGATATGATTCCAAACTCTTGATCCATATAAAAAAAAAATTGAAAAAATTGGATTTTAGCAAAACCATGAACTTCTCTTCAAAAAACACTCTTGAAGAATTAACAAACAAGTCACAGACTGGGAGAAAATATTTCCAAAACCCATATCCAACAATGGACTTGAATCCAGAATACAAAAATAACTTCTAAAACTCAGCAATAAGAAAACAGTCAACCCTCCTTAAAAAAAAAAAAAAAAAGAGTAGTAGTCATTTTACCAAAGAAGATACACAGCAAACAAGTTTATGAAAAAATGCTCTTAAATTACTAGCAATTAAAGAAATAAAAACTACAACTACAACGGAATATGGTGCATACCTCCTAGTATGGCTAAAACTAAAAACAAATAAGTAAATAACAATACAAAGTGCTAGGGAGGAAGAGCTGGAACTCTCTATCATGGTAAGGAAGAATGCGAAACGATGCAACCATTTGGGAAAACAGTTTTGCACTTATTTATAAATCCATATTTATCATATGATCTAGCAATGGCAGGTTAAGTGTTGACCACATGAAATGAACTTATGTTCATATAAAAACTACATGTCATTGTTTATAGAAAGTTCTTTTATTGTCACCAAAACCTGAAAATAACTCCAATGTCCTTCATCTAGTGAATGTAGAAGTATAGGACATGATACAATGAAATCCTACACAGCAATAAAAAGAAATGAACTTCTGACATACACAACAATGTGAATTAATCTCAGATTTATTATGCTAAGTGAGAGAAGCCAGACTCAAAGGCCATATACATTATATATATATATATAAATGTTATGTACATTATATATATATATATATAAATGTTATATTATAACATTTATGAGATATCCTGGGAAAGGGAAACTATAGTAATAGAAGCTAATTAGCGTTTGCCAGAAACCAAGGAGGGGAGTGCTATTGAATGCCAAGGGACACAAGGGGGATGGATGATATTATTCTCTATTGTCATTGTGGTAGTGGTTACATGATTTTGTGCATTTATCAGAACTCTTAAAACTCTACACTAAACAAGGCTAATTTTACTGATTTTAAAGTTACACCTCATTTTTAGAAATTGAAGGAACTTTGTTCAGGACAAAAATAACCCCTAAATATGTACTAAAAATTGTTGTCCACATTTATAGATGAGGGAATAGAGAAGAAAAGAGATTAGTTAACTTACTCATGGTCACAGAGTTAGTAAGGGGTGCAGCTGTGCCTGATATCTAGACTATGAAGCTCCAGAGCCCATGATTTTAGCCACCAGACCATATCACCCCTCACATTTGGGACTTTTCTTTATTTGTGAGTATATTTTGACTGAGCCATTGGAATTAAACCAAATTGAAAGTCCAGTCTAAGTCATAAGCATCTTATTTGTGCTTTAAACACATAAATACACTATATTCTTAACACCTTTCAAACAATAAAAAAGAGTACAGAGTGCAAAGCCCCTTCCATTTCTCCTGCCCCCATCACTACTCACTCTGGGAATATCTTGTTGACAATTGTGGGCTCAATTCCCACTCTGTGCTGCACATATACAGTTACAAAGATGCATCATATGCACTTTCAGTTCCTCGCCCAACCTCTGGCGTAGTTACTTCTATGGTCATAGATGTGCCCTTGACTTGGAAATGGAAGCCACAGGTTCATATCCTTGCTTTATCAGAGATGAGCTGCTACCTGATCCAAAGGAATGGGGTCAACCTCTATGTACCAGGTTTTTCCCATTTCTAAAATATAAATAATAATACTTATTTTAAATAAGGTTAGACTCCTACCACACAATAATGGTTCAGTAAATGTTACTTAATCCAAAGGTGTGGGTTATTGCAATGGATGGCAGCTTAGACTGTGACCACCAAATCTCCATTCAATCAGCCCCACTGGATGAAGCTGATTCAAATTCAGGTCTGCTAGGATTCAGCACCTATTTTTTCAAAAATTCACTACTACACAATCCTAACAAGTAATTTGGATCCTGTGTCACTCAAAGTATGACTATAGGAATTGAAAGGACAGGAAATACTTAGCCTAGAGAAGCAAAGACTCTTCAGGGATGTGAGCATGGCTTTAAAATATTTGAAGAGCTGTCATATGGGAAGAGAAGGCAGATTTGTTCTCAGTTGCTCCAGGGCAGAGCTGGAATTAAGCTGGATGCAGATTTTGTTATTATGGAATAAAATTGTCCAACAACTACTATAAGCCAGCAAAGGAAGGGCTGCCCATGAGGCAGTGGGCTTCCCACCATTATCCAGTAATCAAGCTGAAATTTTGCAAATATTTGTCAAGAAAGCTAAACGAAAGCCTCAACAAACAGGTTTTGGGATCCCATGCTTCCAGCGTAGAGGTGCACATCCTCAGGATGTCTGCAGGTATATGGGAATGATGAAGGAGACCAGCAGGCTGCATCCATCTTCTGTCCTCCCCACTAGAGAAAAAGAGGCCAACAATAGAAGTAAAGCGGAATCAGTTGCACCCAGGAACCAAGGCAATGAGATAAATGATTCTATCACCTGGTTTTGCATTTAAGAAGAGGCGCAAAGGAGAGAATGTCCTGCCCTCCAAAAATGCAGACCTATTTGGATCCTATCTGAGGTCCCTTGGCAGCTGACACACATGCCCATCTGCCATGTTGGCACAGTGCCCCAGCAAGAGGAGCTTGTGCTTCCTGCTGGTGGGCGTTGGTGCCAGGTGGTTGTAAACGTCTGCAGAGGGATCTCCATCCCAAACAGCACAGGGCACTCACAATTCCCACCCTCACCCATGCCCTGCTCATCCCCTCCACCAGGGAGTATGGAGGTGCCCTGGAGGGGCCGAAAGTGGAAAGAGAGAGGGTAGGCACTGGAGAGTTCAGGATTGCCAAATGAGCAGGCCTTGTCACATTGAGCATGTGGCGAAGCCAAGACCACCCAAGGAACAACCAAATGGACTATTGGAAGGAAAGGCTGAAGCCCAAACAATACCAACTCAAGAGGCATCACAAGGGGTCTGGGCCCTTGAGAAAGGTGGGATATAACATGATGCCTTTCGCTCTGTCCTTTTCCTCTAAGAATGAGGGGAAACAACTCAGAGGGAGGGAGGTTCTTTTTTTTTCTTCTTTTTTGAGTCTGGCCTTGGCAATGCTCACCCTCCTCTATTATCAGATGGGCCCCGTGGTGTCCTCTGAGCTGCCTGGGAGGGCGTCCTCCCACGTTGGCTTGTGAGCCTGTCTGTGTGTCTGTGTGTGTGTGCCCATGTCCGTGTGCGGGCAGCAGTAACTGCGTATTGCTGATGCTGCAAAGGCACATAAAGGCTGGGCGGCTAATCCAATCATTCATGCTTCCCTTGTTCCTACTCTTGGATCTGATAGATAAAAATACCCAGGCAAATGACCAGTTTCATGGACTGTTTCCTCTTTTGTCAATACAAGGAATTGTGAGCTGTCATCTTGTCCCTCCTCTCCGGAGAGAGAACTCAAATATTTATGACCAGCTTTTATAACACTAATTGTATTTCTAATTGTTTTTCCCTCTCAGCAGCATTGCTTCCCTCACCCCAGTGACGACGGGCAGTTCTGGGGTTTATGAAGAGTAGTTTGTCACAAATGAAATTCAGGAGAGGTTCTGAATGAGGCAGTCACATTTCCTGCTTACTGGTCCTCTGTTCTGAAGCAAGGGTTCTGGCAGGAGGCCAAAGTCCTACGTGTCCAACAGTCATGGCAGAAAGGATGGGATTGGCTCTCCCCGTCCCTCTCCCCAGAGATCAGGAAATCAGGGAAGCGATCAAGGACAACTCCTGGACTGGGTGTCCTTCACCCACAGTGCCAAGCAAGTTCCCTCCTCAATTTCTCCACCTAGAAAATCTCTTTTCTTCCCCATCTCCCAAACCACTTCTGGTTCCACTCAGCAAAAGACCCACTGGTATTTTTTAAGATCTGAAAACTGATTTTTGCAGATCCATGAAAGTGCAAGAAGCAGAGGGGTAGAGTGGGAGGCAAGTTTGACTAGGAAAAAGGAAAGCTGAGGTCTCTTCATTTGATTATTCATTCATTCATTTATACATCACATACTTTCTGGGGGCCTCCTGGTGAGCAGCATGGTCCTGCATCCTGGGAACAGACAGACCCTCAAAACTTCTCACTTCTCAAGCCATCTGCTGGTTCTTTCATAGGATGAAGGTGACCCTCCAGAGCACCACAGTCCCAAGAACATGGCTTTGCAGGTCACACCTTTACAATATTCCAAGGGCAGCCTGAGGGATTATCCCCCTGATGTGGAGAAAAAAAAAGTCTGGGCCAAGAGTTGGGAGCCTGAGATCTATTCTTGCTCTGCTCCTTCTTAATCCATGACCTTGGACAAATCACACAGATTCTCTAAGACACATTAGGACAGAATTAAAGTAACCTTGTGCCTCCTGTCAATTTTGAGTGTTAGATGAGATAGTGTAGGTAAACGCTTTGGTTTACTATATATGAGTATCTTAAGTGAGAGATTACTATTAAAAATAATGGTGGAGCTCTAGAACTCTTCCAGTTTCACCATGCAGGCTACAAAAATGCATGCTAGGAAATGATGTTGTGGAAAGAGATCTCTATTGGCTGTTCCCCTTTTTTTAAAGAAGGGAAAGAAATCTTCTGTCAAGTAAAACCTTGGAGGATCTTCCCAGAGACTTAAGCCGAACTCACCACCACTCCACGGAAAAGACTCCATCTCAGTAATGATAAAATAGTCTTAGCCTTGAAGAGTTTAGCTCTGCAGTGTATTCACCCTAGGGAGCAATACTGGTGAAATAGGTAACACCAGTTCTGTGGAGCTTGGGTCATATAGCCCTCATCCAGCATCCAATGAGGATTCCAGGGAGCAGGTAGCTGAGCACAGCAGGTGATCTTCATGGATGGGCCAACCCGAACAGTTGTAGGAATGTCTGCTCCTTAGGTATTGTTCCCCAGACCAGAGAGAGTGTTCTGAGCCAGAAAGTGTGGGACAGCAGAAAACATAACCAGGAGAGGCTCCTCTCAGCCCTCCACCACCATGGAACTAATGATAATGCCTTCCACAAAGGGTGGTGAATATTAAGTGAAACTGTGAAAAGCCTTGATGGGAAGCTGAATGAATTTCAACATTAGCAATTACCCTTCTGAAGAAGAGACTGAGGGCCAGGGAGGCCAGTTGACTTGCCCAAGGCCCACAAATACTGTAGAACCTGAGCCAGCATCCAGCAGGACCCTGACTTCCAAGAAGTCCTCAATCCATTCTTGCCCTCCAAGGAGTAACCTGGCTCCTGCTGACAGACTTCTGGCAACCACCTAACCATGTGCAGTGGGGGGGAATTTTACATCGATTTGAATGCTGCTGTTTATATTTGCCTTCCCTCAGGAGTTAACTAGAGTCCTTCTCACATTGATCAGCTCTATCTGGTTTCCTAATGGAGTAAACACAGGGCCCCTTGGATATCGACTGGAATTTAACAAATATACCCCTTACAACACCAAAATGGGCACAGGACACACCGTTCACATGCACAGGCCACTTTTGCCTGAACTCCCAGCTGGGATGCCTTGTGACTTCCCCATGGGCAGCTACTGCAGCAGCTCTGAGCAGAATTCATGGATCAGTGGGACTGTTTACAGTTTTTCCTTTTTAATTTCAAGGCAGGAGTGATCTATTCAAACCTCATTGAGGCAAGGGACAATCATGATGATCATGGAAAGGTGTAAGAGGGTTGAGCTCCTGCCCTCCCAGAACCACTCTGAACTGAATCACCCCCACCCCCAACACACACACACCCTTTGCAGGCCACTCCCCATCCCTGCACCAGAACCATGGTCTGAAGAGATCTTACAGCCCTGCCTGGGATGTCTTCACTCCACCCAACACCTGAGCTGAATCTCTGCCTGGATCCTCTGTCCCCAACCTGCTTCCCACTGCCTCTCCACTCCAGCTTGGGCTGTGCTGGGCCCTCATCCAACCTCTCCCAGCACAGCCCTGGTCTGCATTTCAGCTGCTTGCTCCAGGCAGTGGCCTCCTGAACTCAGCTCTGCTCTCCTAAGAAGATTGGAGCAGGGTTGGGGAGGGCAGAAGTCCAGGGATCAGTCAGGTGAGCTGGGGTGGTCCCTGCCCTGGGCCCAATTGCTTTTAATCTGCCCTGCAGGGAAATTCCAGGTGAGACTCTGGGGCTCTTGGGCTCTGACCTCCCCAGCTTTCTGAAACCAATCTTTTTTTCATTACGCTGTTGAGTTGCTTTCTGTGAGTGTGTGTGTACGTGGTGTTCATGTGTGTACGTGTTATACGTGTATCTATATGTTTCCCTCTCAGAACAGCAATAAAATACATCAGAGGAGGAAAAGAAAAAAAAACAGCAGCAGCTGATTGGGAAGAAATTCTGGCTTGACTCATTAATGAAGTGAAGCGTGCCTGGGAGAGTTTCTGCTCTTTGTGGGGAGCAGCCACTGGCACCCATCCTTTGCAAGCAAGTCCTTCCTTTCCAGGGCCTCCCCATCCCATTTGGTGTGGGATCAAAAATTAAAGCCAAGATGATCAGCATTCCTGAGCATGCAAAGGTACCCTGGCCTCCTTCTGAAAAGAGTCACAGCCGGGAGGATGAGGGAGGAGTGGGGACCCCCCACTGCTCTGCCTGTGCCTATTCCAGCAGGGGTCCCCAGGTCTGCCTGGGTTCCATGTCTCCAGGTTCCCAAGCAATAATCCACCCCCATGGCTTCCTAAGGAGCTGCACAATAGCTTTATTGAGCGGAGCTATAAATTTCAGCAAGGCCAACCCTGGGAGTAGGCAATTACCTTCTGAGGAGGCTCCCTCCGGACTAACTGCCTTCCAACACAAGGGGGTCGTTCATAACCACTCAATGCTGGGCCTCGGTTGGAGAGGGCCCATGCACGGGTGAGTGCTGAGTATACCCCTGCCCCCCTTACCACCCCATCCCCCAGACCTCAGGATGGCAGTGGGGGGAGGGGGGTAGGCAGCAGCCACAGGAGCAAACACTTGAGTTTTGAAGGAGACTCTTCGGATGGCTGCTTCTATTTCCCCCAAATTTTGGCCTCAGCCCAAAACTGAGTTGAAGGAAGGATGGAGAAGAATAAATAACTCTATCTTGCAGGGCCTTTTGAAAGTTATGACATACCAAGAGAAGTGAAGGGGGCGGGGAGAAAGAGATGCAGGGAGGAGGGAAGGACCTTTTCCTTCTTTATGTGGGGGAAATTGCTACATTTTCTAATAACAAGTAACAAGAAAACAGCTGAACCTTAAAACTTCAAACTTCAATCAAAGTCACTCTCAGAGAAGAGTAGGTGGTTTGCAAAGGCTAGGAAATATTTTTAAAAACATTAAAGAACAATTGGTCAGGAATTAACCAAGATATCAATAGGTAAGATATTAGAATAGGTAAGAGAGGAGATAGGTTGCTCTGGTATAAAGAGCCCAGAGCCCTGGGCCAGGGTTTGCTTTTAGGGGATCCAGCCTCTCTCTTTCCCCTTGAGAAAAGCTCATACTTCAGGTTTGATTCCCCCAGCAGTCCAGCACGCTGGCCCCACTCCAGCCCTCCCACGTCTCCTCTCCACCGGGGCAGGTCAGCAGTAGATGGGCACACCTGTCCCAAGGGAGGTACTCCCAGGGTGTACTGACTGACAGCTCCAATCTTCGAAGGGACTTGTTTGGTGGGAAACAGACACTTGGGTTCTCCATGACTGTCAAACCATTCCCCAGCTCTCAGCTCATTTAAACTAAAACCCAAGTATATGTATTCCCTGGTAGACCCGACACACTCCAGTGCTCCTGCTGACTTGCTCTGCAACTTTGTACACAGCAGATCAATGCGTGCAATTTAGGAACAGAGAAATGAAGACTTCTGTGAGGGTGGGGGCAGGCAGCCGTGAGGCCTGGCTCCTGCTCACTGCCCCCCATTCCCTCAACCTAAAACTCTTGTCCCCCCTCTCCCAATCCTATAGCACCGAACACTGCATCCTTAAGAGGAAAACAAACGAACAAACCATGGACACAGGACAACCCTTCCAAGTTCACCTGGGTAAAGCTGGTAACTGGTACCTGCTTGTTGATGTGCCTCACATTCAAAACGTGACTGTGACCATAAATTCACATAAAATGCCATCTGTATCCTGGCCTGAAGGGCACACCTACGGTTCCTGTGTCCCTGCCCCTCCTCTCGCCCCAAGGAGTTACCAATTCCTCAGCAATCACTTGGGGACAAGTGACTTCATGTTGAACAAATAGAGATGCTATTTACCTTCATCCATTTTCCTGCCTATTCTTAGAGGACTGGTGGGGGAGTAAAGAAAGTTTAGTTCAATTTTACTGTGAAAGTAAGCTGCAGAATCCTGTCTTTAAGGGAGCGACGCTAGAAGGCTGTGCAAGCTTTCTCCTCACATCCCCACCCTCTCCTGTCAGAGAGTGACTCGCAGGGAGAAAATGTACTCAACTTGGTTAGCTGGTGTTGAAACCCCGCACCTGAAATCCGTTTGCACAAGATTCCTGTAAGCTCCCTGAACTCCAAAACAAGGCATTTCGCTTGCTTTCACACACTCAGCTAAACATTACCCTTTTTCCTACCAAAGTTGCCCTTGCTGTTCCTTTTCATATGATTTTACCAGAAACATGACACCAGATAGAGGAGCTTAGTGAATTTCGCTAGGCACCGCGGACCCTGTGAAGAGCGCATGTGCGCATGCGCACTTCTTAGCACTCCAAGGAAGGAATGGGTTGGGCACTTGCTGAGTACAAGTCTCAGTGTTGGGTGCTTCCAGATCTCTCCATCAGTGTCACCCTCTCCATCCCTACTGAAATTCCCCAGACTATAAGTGAGAAGATGAAGAATGAGTAGGTTCAGTGATTTGCCCAAAATCGTGAAGGACAGCACCAAGACTCAAAACCAGTCTTTCGGTTTCCAAAGTCAGTGCTGTTTCCATGAAAGCAACTCGATGTGGAGGAAAGATGAGCTCTGAACCCAGAGAAACCTCGATTAGAATCTTGAGGTAAATCTGGCCCCAGCACATGCTAATGGCACAACCCCAGACAATAACCCTGTCAGTTTCCTCATCTGTAAAATGGAGAACCTGGCACCTGTCATAGGGTAGTTGGAAGGATTCTGTGAATTGGCATCTCCCAAAGATCAAGCACAATGACAGTCCTGAAGTAGGTATAAAAAGATGTCACTGCCACTACTCTTCACGCTTCTCAATTTTCAGAGAAAAAAAAATGCAAGACATATCTTGTGGAAATTTAACATAAGTGTACAACTCAATGAATTTCACAAACTGTACACATCCATCCAGAAACCAGATCAAAAGAATATTTCCACCCACCCCTCCAGAGATCCCCTTCTGCCCCTCCCCACCACTATGTCCTTTCAAGAATAACCTCTATCCTGACTTCTAATGCTGCAAGCTAGTTGTTCCTGCTTCTGACTGTATCTTAGTAGATTCATGCAGCTTGTTCCCTGTCGTATCTGTTTCCTTTTGCTAGACATCATGTTTGTGAGATTCATCCATGTTGCTGTATTGACTATAGCTCACTCATTCTCATTTCTATATAGTATCCTAGTGTGTGAATATGAATATACCCAATTTATTTATCCATTCCATTGTTCATGAGCATTTGGTTTGCTTCCAGTATTTTGCTTTTACTAAAATGCTGCTCTGAATGTTCTTGCGTGTTTTGATAAATATGCATATGCTTTTTTCTGTTGGCTATAAACAGTACAATTGCTGGTTTATAAGATATGTGTATGTTCTGCATCAGTAGACACTGCCAAATCATTTTCCAAAATGCCTGTTCCAATTTACACTCCCATCTAGTGTTTGAGAGTTTTGCTTTTTTTCTACATTCTCACCAATACTTGGTATTGTCTATCTTTTGTATTTTAGCCATTCTGCTAAAATGTAATGATGTTTCCCTGGTTTAATTTACAAACCTCTGATTAACAAAAATAATTGAGTACCTGTTTATATGTTTACTAGAGCACTTGGAGGTCTTCTCTAAGAAAAACCTATCCAAGCTTTTGGCCCATTTCTCTATTGAGTTGTCTGCTTTTTTTCTTATTGATGTGTAAGATTCTTTTCATTTTCTGGATCTGAGTCCTTTGATAGGTATATCTTTTGCAAAATATCTTCTCCTCCATAGCTTGCCGTTTTGCTTTTTTCATTTTTTAAATTGATCAAAGTTATTAATCTCAATGTCATTCAATTCTTACTTTTCCCCTATGGTTAGGCTTCTAATGTCCTGATGAAAGCTTTGCCTATTTTGGGTCATGGCCATTTACTCCTATGCATTTATTCCAAAAGATTTTATTATATTATGTTACTCATTTAGAATTACAATTTATCTGTGTGGTGTGAGGTAAGGATTAAATCAATCTCTCTCTCTCTCTCTCTCTCTCTCTCTAGACTCTCCTTTTCTCTTTCTTTTCTTCTCTCTTTCTCTTCCCATAAATATATCAAGTTCCTAGAAACAGTTATTGAAAACTCCATCCTTTCCACAACAGTGAAGCTACCTTCTGAGAGCTCACTCCCAATGACCTCAGAACGTTTCACTAGCCTCCCTTCTTAAGCGTTCTACCATCTCATTATCTCTACCTGGGGGACAAAACGTTTGAGGGGACACAATTACACCAAACCCAAACCTTAGCACTCTTCTTTCCCAAGAGGTTGATTATGCTTGTGCCAAATCATCTGTCCAGCTGGTCATGCTGGAAGAGGGAAGGAGTAGTGAGAGGGTAGAAAAACATCATGAAAATTTCAACTTTAGACCAAATGAGATTGGGTAAGTCGCCATGTGTTCTTCCTGGAAGGTAGAACCTAAAGATGTAAGGAAATGCATAGAGCAGTGAAAAGAGCTTAGGCTGGATCCAAATTCCTGAAGTCTAGACTCCACTATGCATGTCTCTACCTAGAAGCTGTGTAAACTTGAGCAGCCTGGTTTCTCTTCCAGAGGACCTCTTTTCCTTATGTAAAAAGACAGGCTTGAACCACAAGTCATCCAAACGTCTTCTAGCTCTGACAGTCTACAATTGTGACTCTAAGCCAAGGAAAAGAGCAATGCATTTAGGAAATGACCCTCCAATACTATTAAGACTTTTCATATTACAAGTAATAGGCTATTTCCCTTTTGTTGTTCATCTCCAATGGAAGAAGGTATGCATTCTGCTGGCCTGGGTGTCTCCCTTGTATTTAGAATGGAATCGTTAACACCATTCACCAAGCTCAGACTTGGTCTAGAGGTAAAGATGGGTGGTTTTGGTGTCAGACAGACATGGATTCAAATCCTGGTTCTACAACCAACTTACTGTGTAACTTTGGGAAAGTCATTTCACTTCTCTCAACCTCAGTTGCTTCATAAGCAAAGTGAGTCTAAGAGAACGTTTACCTCTCATGTACTTCTGCCAACCTAGATTGTCTCCAGAAGCACCATCTACTGTTTATAAAGTACATGGTGTTGCTCCAGTATTGAAACTCCTTGTCAGGTATCACATCACCTCTCACCTGTTCAGTTGCTTAACTGCTTTTCCTCCCCACCTGCCATTAGCCAGCCAATAAAGTTCTCAATAAATTAATAATTCACCTGGAGCCAACCCAAAATAACACACCTGCTCAGAAATTACCTGAGTTTATTTTGGATGAGTATTGCAAGACACTTTGATCCTGGGGAATGTTTGAGTGTTTGTGAGATCAGAGGAGAAATACGCCCCTATCCAGGACTGTTGGGAAATTAAATGTGACTAACATTCCCAAAGCAGGCAGTGTAACGCCTGCTGTGTGGCAGACCCTTGCTAAGGATGTCTGCTGCTGTTTCTATTACTCTTATTAGACCATGTACCCTGGAGAAGATGCCAGCCCATCTCTCCATGGTTAGAACCACCACAGGATCCCAGCCTCTATACCAGCTCAGCTTTTGATTTAAACAAAACCACTGCTTAGGTGGAGAAACTGATGGATTGGTAGGGAAGAGGTCTTCTTTCCATTTGCCCAGTGACTCTAGGGAGTGCTTCCCTTCCCTGTAGAAAACAAGGCTCTCCTCTAATCCAGACCCAGTGGGGAGAGAGCTGGCTTCCAGCCACCAGTCCCTGAGCTTCCACAGGGTCAAAGAAAGGACCACTTTTTCTTTTCTGCTCAGTCACTGTGCCTGACAGAGGTGACAGCCTGCCACTCCATGATGTCTCTGTGCTGGAATTGTTCCCCAAACCCAGGCCAGCTGCAGTGTGGCCCCATCAGATGTTTCGGAGAGGTCTCCCCCTCTTCTGATGCTCTCCTCCTGTGTGGCTGGAGGGGAGCGGGCTGGGCACACAGGCCCTCAGCGGGAAATAATAGCAGCTCTGTGCCCTGCATGCGGTTCCCAGCACATTTGTTTGATCCGTGTCCAGGTTCTCTTAGCCATTTGCTTCTAAGCCGACAGCTGAACATAAAAGCAGTCCCAAGTGGCTGTTTTCAGGTCTTCAACATTGGTTAGCCGCAGTTGGGAAATCTTCTCCTTCCACATGCCCCTGAGTGAATTATCACATGTGATCGAGTTGGAGCTTTGGGGTGGCCAAGCCATAGCTCCGCTGCTCCTCCTCTGACATCCATCACCCGAGAGTTGGGTTATTAAGACATTCTCTGCCTGGAAAGGCACATCAATCTGCAGTTCAGCCTCCTCCCGAGTGGGACATGGTGGAGGGATCCTGGACTTTCTGCCCCCTAGATGTTGGAGCCACACACTGCACCACTTTCTTGGCTTATCAAGGAATCCTGTATCTGCTCCTCAACCACCTCTACCCTGCACTTCCTCCTTCCCCATCATTGCCCCCTGCACCCATCCAAGCTGTCCAGGGACCAATTTCTTCCAATTCCAGCCCTTCTAAGCATGTAAAGCCTGGTGCACCACATAAAGTCCACGCTCCACCTTTGCCTTGCCCCTCTGCAACCAAGTCACCCCTACTGCCCTCAGCCTCTGAGCTGAGAGGAGGATTAGATCGCACATGAATAAGCAATATTCACTTGGCTCTGAAAACCCGGAGTAAATCCCCTGAGCAGCTGTACAGAAGCAGTGCTATATTTCCCATCTCCTCTTCCCCACTTTGCCTCCCCCAGCTCCTATTTCATTTGAGGGTTTTTTTTTTTTTTTTTTCTGGAATGTACTTGCAAGTGGGTGACTCTATTAGAACAACACTATCAAAACATAGCATTTACAGCAGAAAAACAGATCCCCAGGAGCAGTCATTTGATGAACAATGAGGAAAAACACTTAAGGAGCGTGTCCCCCTCTTGCCTCTCCTGCCACTGGGAGGAAGAAGGAAGTCAGTCCCTTTGCTTCCCACACAGCTCCCCATCCCACTGTGCCACCAACCCCACCAGGCCACCAACTCCACCTGTGAAAGGAGAAACCTCCTAGAGGCCTCACAAGAGCTGCCCACTCTGTGAAGAGCCTGCCCTTGAGAAACATCTGGAAAGGGAGGGAATTTCACTTTTCAGTAGGTGACTGCCACTTTTCACTTAGCCACAGTGGGTACTCAGCACACCGGCACAAGTCAAATCCTGTCCTGTCACTTACCAGGGGTGCTTCCTTAGCTAAATTACTTTATAACTCCATATCTTACTTTCCTCACCTGTGAAATGGGGACTGATCATGAGTGAGATGCTAGCCATAAATGTGTGGAACTATGCCCACACATACCATCAACAAATGGGAACTATGGTTACCTTCATTCCCTCCAGTCACCCCAACTCTCCACATCAGGCCAAATTCCAACAGGGGTGCCAGGCATGGCAGAAAGACATGTGTAAAAGAGAACGTTTATTTTGTTGTCTTTGATGAAGGAGTGCTCACAAACTCTCTCTATGGTCCTTCCTCAGACCTGGGAAATGACCCTTAAGCCTATTGGCCTCTGGGATTGATAGATGCTCCATTCTTGTAGTTTTCACTTCAAGAGAAGACAGGGGCATGCAAGAGAAGTGAAGGACAAGGAAGTAAGGGAGGAGGAGAAAAGGGGAGGCAAGACCATGGGAGAGATCACCACAAACTGTGTGCAGAGCTGAGCTGTGTTTATCACATCTCCCGCGGCCCTGCACACTTCCCTCTGACTTCCCTCTTTCCATCTGTGGTTCATCATTATTTGCTGTCCAAGGCTGAAAACCTTCAGCTCTTCCCCCTCGCATGTTCCCTTTGCCCATCCAGCCACTGACTCATAGCAACTCTGCACATTGTTCTCACACATATTCTTCCTTTTCTGGCTGTTCTCCCTGAACTTCAGGGCTTCATTGTATCCCGTCTCTGAGAATAGGGTCCCCCAGTCTCTAATCCGCGTCCCCCCACCACCCATTCAGTCCAGTGCTTCCAGATGGAGCTCCTTAAAGCACCATTCCCCTTATCTGATTCTCTGTTTTGAAAACTGACAATGGTTTGTTGACCTTTCCCATGGGTACCCGCACCACCCTGGCCTCATTCTCCACTCCTCCCCTGTACAGATTCTCCTCTCTGCTCAGGACTCATTAAGTGCATTTCCATCAGGAAGAATTTCAGTTAGACGTTGGAACTGCACTGCCGGATACGGTAGCCACTAGTCACAGGTGCCTATTGAGAACTTGAAAAGTGGCTAATGCTCTTGAGGGAATGAATTTTAATTCTGTTTAGTTTCAATTAAAAAGGGAAGCTGGGCATGGTGGCATATTCCTATAATCCCCTCGACTTGAAAGGCAGAGGCAGGAGGATGGCAAGTTTGAGATCAACCTAGAGAGCAACTTAGAGAGACCCTATCTCAAAATCAAAAATAAAAAGGGCTGGGAATGTAGCTCAGTGGTTAAATGTCCCTGGGTTCAGTATATATATTGAAAAAAGTGAAGTCAGTGCAAAACATTTTTGAATCAGGGAGAACTTTATTGTTTTGATAGGAATACATTTTGCGGTTACCATCACACCCTCCAATTTATTATTGTTGTGCTGTCATACACATGTCAAGAACAAATGTCATTTCTAGTAACACATAAAAAAATTCACTGACCATGTCTGTGTCAATGAATTGATGTAGTTTGAGTGATTTTTTTCTATGCACTGATGTACCACTGTAATGTGATTACTTAAATATTTTATGTAGACAGCCTGTGTTACAGTGATACCTGTTTCTTTCTTTCTTTCTTTTTTTTTTTTTTTTGGTTTTTAATGTGCCTACTAGAATATGTAAAATATATATGTGGGTCACATTATCTTTCCATGGGCTCACTCTGTGCTCACTCTGGGTGATGACACACTGAGGCTAATTGGCAAGGGAAGCGTAAAGCAAGCCTCCCTAGAGACGGTTATGGCCACCTCCAGACCAAGTGGGTCAGGCCAGTGGCATCTAGAAACCACAAGTTCCAGGCACCTGTGGACCCCCAGCACATTGCAGAAGGTTGTGGAGCTTGAGAAAAGGGAGGCTAGCCTTGGAAATCAATCTATAGCTGAATTGGAATCCCAGCTCTGTTGACTTGCTAGGGTAACTCTGAGCCTCAGTTTTCTCATCGGTTAAACTGGAATGAGAATGAACTCAGAGGGTTCTGGGGAGGGTTACACAAGGAACGAATGCTCTTAGCATGGAGCTTGCAGATAACGAGTGCTCAATGATTGTTAGCTGTTAACCAACTGGATTTAATGATACTGAGGCAAGAGGTGTACAAATCAGCTCTGGAGGCCTGTTGATTCCACTTTTCTCTGATTGCCAGCCACATGATGGCTACAGAGGGTGACCTTCTGACTCACAGAGATGAGGTTCATTGCAGTAATAAAATTAGCTCATAGGGAAGTATTTTTTACCCATAGACTCAGCATGAAATGCATTCTCAAATGTCTGTCAACTAACCACAATGACCTGCCCTTGCATGTTTCCCGTGATCAGCTTAGAGCTCCACCCCCATTCTCCCTGGAATGGGGCATGAGGATTGGCTATTTCTAGACACTTACTGAGCTCCATAGACAGAATATTTGTGGCCCCCTCAAAATTCATATGTTGAAATCCTCACCCCCAAGAGATGTATTCAGAGGTGGGGCCTTTGGGAGTGATTAGGTCATGAGGCCTGAGCCCTCATGAGGGGGATTTGTACCCTTACAAAAGAAGCCTCAGAGATCTTCCTTGCCCTTTTGGCCAGTGAGGACACATGAGAAGGCAGCTGTCCATTCCCTGGGGGCCTCCCCTCCACACACTGAATCTGGCAGCACCTTTGTCTTGGACTCCCCAACCTCCCCAACTGTGAGACATACATTTCTGTTATTTATAAGCTACCCAGTCTATGGGCATTTTTGTCATACCACCTCAAATAGCTGCCCAAATGGACTAAGACACTGGATTTATTTTTTAGAAAGTAATCAGGATGCCTACTCCTCTTCCCCCAACACTCCAGAGTCAACTGAATCCTAGTCTGGATATGGCCAGGGTTGTGGTATAGGTGACTCTCCAGAGGAGTTCCAAGGGAAAGCCTGTCCCCCATTCTCCTACCTTGTTCTCTGACAGATGAAAAGGGTGTGCAGATCCCTGGCACTTCCAGGCAGCAGGGAATGAAGCAGTTTTCTAGCCTGAATCTCTGAAGCTCAAGTCCTCTCTCAGCACTTTTGAGTAAAGAAGAAAAAGGACAATAATTTTAGACAACATTGGAAGAAACTAGGAAGCAGAAACCAACTCCAAGTTCTCTGCAATGTTCCAGATCCAAGAAAGAGACGGGGAGCCTTGGCTTTAAGACCTGAAAAAGAAGCACAGTAGCTCAAAGGGCAATAAGGCAAAGATGACCTACACAGAAGCCCATTCTCTAATTAAAATCATCAGTGGCCAACAAGATCTGTCAGGGTCCCTCCCTATCAGCTTTTAATGTGACTCTATGAACGACTCTGGAAAACATTACTGAAGGTCAGTAAATCATTCCATTCCCCAAGCCCAGTGAGACACGGAGCTGTAAAGGGGTCTTAAAAGGAAATATCAAGGCAACTCTTAGTTGTAAGGAACTGACATCTTTTTTTATGTGAAAGGAAAGAGAAGAGATTTATTAATAGGATCCTAAATATATTCTATAATCTAATGGCAAATAAAAACATGCCACAACAGACCAGCTTCCTCCACGTAGCAGAATTACTCCGCATAGCAGCGGTTACTAGTAACCTAATCCAACACAAATTTGTTCTTTCTTCCCTAGTGACAGTGTCCATTTTATTTAGGGCAGCAAAGGTTCTCAGCTCAAAGACTACATTTCCCAGCTTTCTTTGCAGCTAGGCTTGACCACATGACCCAGTTTTGGCCAATAAGGTATAAGCAGAGTTTAAACTTCAAAAAAAAATGGAGAGGTTTGCTCTTTTTCTTCCTTTTGTATTTCCAGCTGCCTGGATTGCAAAGATTTCATTGATGTTCCTGAATCCTTATTGGAACCTGAGATGACCAAAGCTGGGATTGCACACTGAGGATACAGGGCACAAAGTTAGGAGTATGATCTAGGGAGTTCTCTGCCCTTCCTTTCACTGCTACTTCTGGACTTCTGTTACCTCAGAGCAACATGCATGTCTATTTTGTTTTAGCCACTGCTTTCTGTTTAGGTTTTTTGTGGCATGGGGGCAGGGGAGAGGAGCAGAGTATTTAAATGCAGTCAGATCCAATATGAAGTGATATATTACAATTAGGGTTTTTCTTAATTTCTTATTGTATAGCATCTTTGGGCAGGAATCTGACTGCCTTCCTCAGTCAGGAAATTCTTAGATTGGCTCAGCATGCATGCAGTACTATCCCTGGATCAAGCCACTGTGATCCTGGGAGTGTGTCCTAGGAAAGGCCAGGAGGAGAGGTGGAGACAGAATGGTTCCCATGCCAACCAGGCAGCAAAACAGACTCAGAGAGGGCAAGGCACTTGTTCAAAGTCTCAGGGTTGAGGAGTACCAAAGTTGGGTCTCCAGTCAGGATGCAATTTCTACCATACCAGTTAACATACAAATTAAGTCATTTTTGAGCTTTGCTTAGGTAATGTGAGTTGGAGTTAAAATGACATCCCTCTGAGTTTCCCAACTCTATGCCCTAAAAAAGACACAGCTCTATAGTCATGACACTGAGAACTGACTTGAGGAGGTAGGGACAAAACATACAGTGGAACTATTTACAACAGCAAAGCAGAAAGTAACTACAAATTAAATGACATCTCCAGGAGGGATGGATACCTAATGACTGGCTATGCCCTGCAGGCAGGGCCGGCCAGAGCCAGCTGCAGATAGTCGGAAAAGTCTGCCATGATGCTGGGTTAGCCCAGAAACTGTGAGACGGATGGCAAAGCTGTGATAGCAGCAATATTTTTATGGTTACTTTTTTAAAAAGAGCTTTCGATTAGCCTAAAACATTAGTGTGACTTATTTTCTCAGCTCCAGTAAATATTTAATTATCAAAAATAATGGTGTCTGTATCTTTTTTTTGCTTTTTACCTTTTGAATCTGAATCACAGAGAGAATTTATTAAAGCTCTCTTGGCAGTGAATGGCATCCTAGTGTGGCATCTTTTAACTGACATCCCTATAATTAGAAAGAATTGTCTTTTTATACCACAAATTTGAACTGACTAATTACTCAATGAATATTTAGCTCCTTACGTAGACAAATATTATGTGAAGGGGGAACTTTGTTGAATAAGTATTCAGCACAGGAAACTTCTTAGGAGCCAGCTGTGGACTGTCTATTTGAAGTCTTCTCCAGCACCCCTGGCCCAAATGCCACCGCCTCCTCCACCACTGGAAACACACACACACACATATTCTGCCACTTGGGAGTGCTGACAGGGATCCTTAATTGTTTGGATTTTCATATTTTTGTTTCTTATGAAGTATTTCAATCATTTGAACATCTTAAAGAATATGATAGATACTTTTGTGTCCACCTCGTAGTATAATAATTAAAACAATCCTAAAAAAAAAATTTGGATGCCCATCCAGACATGGTGGCACACACCTATAATCCCAGCAGCTCGCAAGGCTAGGAAAGGAGGACTGTGAGTTCAAAGCCAGCTTCAGCAAAATTGAGGAGCTAAGCAACTCAGTGAGACTCTGTCTCTAAATAAAATACAAAAATAGGGCTGGGGATGTGACTCAGTGGTTTAGTGCCCCTGAGTTCAATCCCCAGTAGCCCCCCCACCAAAAAAAGTTGGATGCCCAAGAACTTTTTGCCCTTCCTCCCTCCCAACCCCTAATCCTCCTACCACCTATTCTCACTCTCTTGAATTTGCTGTTTAAATTTGTATGCATTATTCATAAAATGTACACAGTATGGTTTTGCATAGTTTACAACTTTTATAAGCAGCATCACAGTGTATATTGTATATTCTTCTGAAACTTGCTATTCTAACTCCATATTGTGTTTGTAGGATTCATCCATGTTCATACACACAGCTCTACTTCATTCATTTTTATTACTGTAAAGAATTCAATTGAATAAATATGACATGACAACTTATTTATCCATTCTACTATTGATGGAAATTTAGGTTCTTTTTTTTTTTTTCTGCTTTGATTCCTTTGGTTTTGTCTCTCTTCATGTTATATGAGAGTTATGCTAAGAGTGGAATTTGCTGGAAACAATCTTTAACTTTACCACATGTTACCAAACATGCTACTCCGAGAAGAATGGATAAACCTCACAAGAAAAGCTGATCTCTCTTTTTTAAAATTTTTACAGACTTTATTTTGATTCATCGTACACAAATGGGGTACAACTTTTCATTTTTATGATCATGCATGATGTACGTTCATACCATTCATGTCATCATACATGTACATAGGGTAATGATGTCTGTCTCAATCCACCATTTTACATACCGCCTCTCCATTCCCCCTCTCATTTCCCTCTTTGTAATCTAAAGTTCCTCCATTCTTCTCTCACCTCCCACCCCACCAACCCGACACACCTTGTGGGCTTGGGCCTGGAGGACCAGATCAGCCTTCCTTTCCAGCATGTCTGTGGCTCCAGTGACTTTCCAGAAACCTCCTTTGTGTTCCCAAAGGATACGAGTCACCAAAGACCCAAAGTCACCACCCCAAGGAAAAGACTGACAAACCCACCTGCTTCATTCCCAGCCCATCTCCGCCACCTCCTCATCTGAGCTCTCAGACTTGCAATCCTGCTCAATGCCCAACCCACCATGACCACAGAGGGCCAGTACCTGGAACTGAGGATTCTCCAGGAGTAAGCAGGGAACGTGATGTCGCCAGAAACTCAAGAGCTGCCTCAGGTTAAGACCAGATTGGTTCTCCTGTCCTAGAAAGAGAGCTGGTAAGACTGAAGGATTTAACCCCGCCTCCTCATACCACGACCTGAAGCACCTTCCAGACAGAAAGAACAAAGGAGTCAGTTATGAAGGGTTATCAAGCACCATGGAGGAGAGAATAGGGGAACAATGCAGGGGGCTGAGGTTGGTCTTGTTCCCCAGGAATCACCTTCTACAAGACACTGCTGAGCCAATTTGTCACAAGCCTCTGCAGGGTATAGACAGGCTCCTGTGCTTGAGAGCAGCTCTCTGGGCATACGAGGGGCCACCTGGGCTGAGCATGGAAGAGGTGATATGGCAGCAACACCCCCAGGCCCAACCAAATCTCCCTTAACCCCACACCTCACCTGACCTCTGGGAGGAGTAGTTCCCTCCCCTCTATCACTGCCAGATCCAAGTCTGCCAGAGAGCTAGGTCAGCCCATGTTCCTACCCCATGCTCCCCAAGCTATGCAGGGGAAGCCTGCTCCTTCTGCAGCACCCCAGGGCAGACCACAGCCTAACCCCGGAGCTGCCCTTCCTGCTGCCACATCACCACCAAGAAGTGATGGTACAGCAGGTACATGATGTCTTCCTGGGCCGGTGGCCTCAGAGGTAGCTGCCTCTTCATAAACCTGGTGTGACAGAGGCACACTCTGCTCAGACTCTCCTAGTCCTCTCTGGAGACAGGAAGTGCTCTCTCTGAGGGGCCAAGTGAGGCTCCACAGAGAAGCTAGCTCCCAAGCCACCTAGCCAACAGTGGAGGTGGCCCCATCTATGGGGAGAGGAAGGTGCCGTGATGCTGGGAGAGACCCCAGGGGCCACAGGCACCTATGCAGCCCCCACCCCCACTCAGCTCTGCAACAATGCCTGAGCCAATTTCATCCAATTCTACTTTAAAATAGAAAACCCAGGAAATAATTACTTCAGTCAGACATTATTTACTTAAGTAATTCTTTACTCAAACGTCTTTAGGCTTTATTTTACTAATACTACATAATTACGTAATTGTGTAATTAGGAAGAAATTAAATGACAAATGTTTGCTGAGAACAAATGGAAAAAAATAGATCCTTTATTTTCCTGAGTGCTCCCAGTTCAGTACATTGCATCTTCCTCCCCCTCCCCCAGATCCCACTCCTTGTCTCTCCACTCATCTCACCCACATCCGCCCTCTCTCCCTGTGGGAATCCAGTGGGCCCAGCCCCTGGATAAGAAACAGCAGGTGTGGGCCCCTAGACCCTGTAGCAATGCCTGTTAGAACTAACCCGTGTGTCTCTGCAGACAAACTGACCTCCCTCCTGGGCGGGACACAGAAGTCCAGCTTCCTTTGGTTTGCTCTTCTCTCTTCAGTGAGACCCTGAGTTCCAACCTGGAAAATCAAGTACAGAAGCTAGTGTGCCCTGAGGCCAGTTCAGCTCATCTTGAAGACCTGCTCCCTCCTGAGGTGGCCAGGTTCTCAGGCTCAAGGAGAGGAATAAAGGATGTGCCAGGTGGAGAAGGAGAGTACACATCTGCCTCACCAACGTCAGAGGCACATCTGCCTCAAACCCACCCGAGGGCTGGGGGTATTGTGCCGTGGTAGAGGGTTTGCCTGGCTTGTGCAGGGCCCTGGGTTCCATCCCCAGTACTGCAAAAAAGGAATAGTACTGCCCGCAAGAGATACGCATGGCCTGTGCCCCAGGACAGAACTCCCCATGGGGACCCCCATTCACAGACCACCACACCTCTGTCCCTCCTTCCCTTTTCCAACCTCAGTAGTTGTGGAAACCAGTGGAACTTCCTATGGGTAAAAAATTCAATTCAATTACCACCCACCCAACACCCATGGAGCTTGTCTTTTGTTCTAGTGCTGAGGGGGACACAAAAGAGCAGGAGGACCACAGCTCTGCTCATTAATACATCAGCTATTTGGAACTTGGCATGTAGAGTCATGTTATTCACAGTAGAAAGTTTCCTAGGCCGGCCTGCCAACAAACAAAACAAACAAACAAAAATCATTTCTAAATGTCCCCAGCAACCAGTCCCAAGTTTAAGCTGTGGCCCCAAGGCTGTTGAGGCCCATGTCCTACCTCCAGGACTTAAAAGTTGTGGCCCTGGACAAGTCACTTCACTCTCTGTGCCTCCATTGTCTCAACAGTAAAATGGGAATAATACACACCTTGCAGGATCGTCGTGAGGAGTAAGTGGGTGGAGGCAATAGGCACTCAGAATAGCACCAAACACCAAGGCGCCACTTTAAGAGCCAGCCCAGAGGGAGCAGTAGGTGCTGTGGGCAAGCGGCCCAGCTCTGATGGCCAGACTGGGGGCCTCTCCCCACTCTCACCAGCTCCAGCCCATCTATGACTAATGCGCTCAGGGAAGGGCCACTAGGGGAAGAGGCTGGGAAAAGATAGGAAAAGTGAAGGAATTCAGGTCCCCAGAGAAAGGGACTTCCTGTTGACAGAACTCCCCAGAGAAAGCTCTCTGGACTTCTCATTTGGGGACCCATTGTAGAAGAGAACACAATAGCCCCCTCCCCCCCGCTGCCCTCAGAGGCTTTGAAAATGCTTTGAGGTTGTCTAATTCTGTTTTTCCAAAAACAAGGGAAGAAAATAAGATATTACAGTGACTTCCTTCAATGTCTCTTTTCATTAGTTTCATAATGAAACTGTAAAAAGAGAGGGAGCAAGAGAAGGCACATGATAAGCACTAATGGTGGGTCTTGGGTATAGTGAAGGTGGAGCGCTTTCCACAGAGGTGCAGGACCATGCTTCTGGCATCTCGGGCTAGACACCAGGCTAGGAGAGGGTGCAAGGAATGACGGATCCACGCTGGACCCAGAACCACTGTGACCAGCAGAAGAAAGAACAAGCCCAGGAACTGGACCTTCCCCACTCCTTGTAGGAGAAAGAACATGCACCTCAGAGTTCAAATTCCAGTTTAACAAGTTGGTATTGGAGTAACCTTGGGCAAGTTCTGCCACCTTTCTGAGCCTCAGTTTCCTCACTTACAAATCAGGTCTTACAAAATGATTAAATAATCCTTCATGAGACTGTTAAGAGGATGGCATGAAATACTGTATTAAGAGTTTAGTTCAGGGGGGCTGGAATGTAGCTCAGTTGGTAGAGTGCTTGCTTTGCAAGCACAAGGCCCTGAGTTCAATCCCCAGCACCACAAAAAAAAAAAAAAAAAAATTTCAGGGTCCTAACTCTCATTAAGGATGTAACAAATGATAATTCATTTATTTGTTATTATTTTATGGAACTACCACTAGCCCTACTGCCATAGATCAGATCTTAGAGGGTGTCAGATTTGGGAACCTAGGGAAGGGGTGAGGTTCCAAGCCACTGTAGGCAGCAATGCAGTTTACAGAAGTGAGGGCAGTGGGGATTGGGGCTGGGGGAGGTTAAGGAAAAGTCTAAGCAGTTGCAGAAGATGGGTCAAGTCCCAGCCTGTGTGTGACATGACCAGCCAGCAAGGACTGCTGTCCCCTTGCCCTGCCCAGATGTAAGAGACAGTAGACTATGCATGATCAACTGGGAGATCTCTGCATAAGATACACTTCCCCCAATCAGGGAGAGAATTCTAAACTCCTTTACAGTATCCTCCAGAAAGCTTATTTCCAGGGACCCCTTCGAGGTCTTAAAATTATAATCCACAGGGGGAAGATTAGCTCATTCTCTATCAGAGGCCAGCCTCAGAAGATTGCATTTCTATGTTGCCTGTATTGACATTCATGATCCTGGATGCCTGCACCTGATCTCCCCACCCAGCCTGTTGGGTTCCCATCCCCAGGGCTTGGTCTGGGTATGTCCTGTATGATGTCAGCCAGGGTTCTTACTCCTACTCTCAGCCTTGCACTGATTTTGTCTTTGCTGCTGCCTACATGGTGGTTAGGGTAGGTCCTCCTGGCCTCACTTTCTCCACATTCCCAGACAGCTATGGGACCCAGCAGCAAAGGAGCCAGGAAAGCTGGAGTGAAAAGAGTCACATCCTCTCTCTGCAGGTCAATTTCCATTTTAGTTCAATGAGATGGATATTAATAGTCTAACATGGAGGGCTCAGAGCCGTGTGTGTGTGTGTGTGTGTGTGTGTGTGTGTGTGTGTGCACCCGCACCCAAGCCTGAAGGCGGGTCCTGTGATGAGTTAGGTAGACTCATCTCTGTCGGCTCATCTCATATCTTTCATAAAATGAAATTCAAGACTCCTCTGTATGTTCTAGAGAACACATTGCAGCTGGTCAATACGGATCGATGGATGAACTGACTTTTTGAATTCCAGGGTTTTCTCACAAGTTGAGTCCCCAAGGTCCACCATTTCTCAGTCCCTCCAAGCCTCTCAACTGATCCTTGTGTTGCCTCCTGTGGCTCGCTGGCTGGGAGCTGGTGGTAATCATGGTAAGTCAGCAATTAGCAAGGTCTCCCTCCTCCTCTCACCTTAACAAGGACAGAGACAGCCAGCGCTCTGCAGACGCCTCCTCCACCGTGCTGTTTGTTCACCTCACAGATTATTATTAGAGGCACCATGGAGCTAATCACCTCCCTGGTGGACACCTGGCCCCCTGGCTCCTGCTCCTACATCATCTGCACTTGACCTGGCTTCCCAGGGCTCTCAGGCTGCCTGCTGGCTGCTCTAGGGAGGAGCAGAGGTGAGCCCACCTGGGCAGGAATGGGGAATCATCTCTCCCTGGAGGGTGACCTCTGCCCTGAGCTCCCAAAGACAGACACTGGAGAGGTGGAGGTGTGAAGGAGGAGAGGGGACTGTAGAAGGGGAGGGAGGAGGAACTTTGGAGAAGCACTGTAAGCTAAGGCTGCCCTGTTGCTTATTGGATGCTGGCTAAGCCCTAGTTAGTACATCCAGAGGGAAGCACTGGGAGGGAAGGAGCCCAGTGATGGCAGAGCTCCCCAGCCCTAAATCAATGAAAGGTAATGGAGGAGGGCAATTAGCATTTCTCTCTTTCCCCAAAGACTGCAGGAGAGAAAACAAATTTCAATTCCAGTAGAAGGAATTTAAGTAGCCCACAGGAAAATATTCCTTCTGATGATGGGACTCTGCATCCTTGGATAATTTCCACGTATCCTTCTGCAGTGGAATTGGTCCTCACCAGTTTTCATCTTGCTCTGCCCTGCTGCACCCTCTTGCTCACCCCCACTGGATGGGAAACCCAACCCTGAGCCAGGATACTTTCTTGATCTATCCTGATTAACCAGCCCAGGCAGCTCCAGCTACAAGTGTCCCCTCCTTGCTTTGGACTCACATTTCCTGGTCACCCCAAGCCTTCTCCAAGGTGAAGGGCCCATGCCTTACATGTCATCTGGTCTCCTCACTCCTGGGTACATTGTCCTACATTAAGAATGTGTGCAATTGATACATTTGCTTAACATAAGGGATAAAGTAAGTTCTTATGTTCTTGTCATTTGTAGGATGCTATAATCAGAATTTCAGAGCTACTAGGAAGATGAGCAAGAAAAGGAATAACCAGTTATAGGGCCTGTTTCCTCATTTCTTTCTTGAGACCATCAGGTAAATATTGTGATTCCCACTTCTTATTCTTACAAACTGAGGCTTAGGGAGGTAATTTGCCCAGGCCCCCATAGCCATGAACTGGCAGAGTTGTGGGATTTGAATGAAGTTCCAACCCCAAACCTAAATACCTAAATTCCCTTCACTATAGGGTGTTCTCCAAAGGGTCCCATGCAAAGAGTTTGTTGACTTGTCATAGAACCCCAAGGTGTGTGTGGACACGTGTACCTGTGTGCACGCACACACAGGTGTGCACACAGTTAAGGGTAGGAGGAGGAAGTGAGAGGTATACTTCTAGTAGGACCACTGGATTTAGCCAGCTGCCTGCAGTCCACCAAAGAGCCCAGCCTCTCCCCAGACAACCCTCCCAGTGGTGATTGTTTGTTGTTCTTCTGCAAATGCAGCTTCTCCACCGAAGTCCAGATGTTGTCATCCGCCAGCCCTATCCGGCTGGGCTGGCCTGGGGTCTGACTCTCGCCTGTCAGTCCTGACATCTTCAGTGGATAATGGAACGCAAGGATGTGAGAGGCAGAGCAGGTGCATGCTAATGAGGAGATCAATTTTAATTATGATTTTAATTAAACGCCCGATCCGGTAGGAAATATGACAAGAACTAGGCTGGGGCTGTGCAACCTGAAAGGAGGGAGGGATGCAAGGAGGGAGGCCCAGAGAAAGGCAAGAGCCTTCCAAGCCTCCTCAGGATTTAAAAGAAGTAAAGGGCAGCACTGTTGGGAAATAGAGAAAAACCTATATAACCTGCAATTCGAAGGTGGTAAGCCTTTGCCTCTATAGAGCTTTCAGACATCTCCGGTCCTAGAAGAGAGAATCTTAGCAGGAGAATCTGAGCGCTCGCCAAGCCCTGCCCCTTCACTTTGCATGGGGAAACTGAGGCCCAGATGGAGCATGCCTCTCCCTCACCTGGCCCTGCCTAACACACTGGCATGCCTCCCGTAAAGTACTTATCACAGTCTATGATCACGAGTGCATCGCAGCCTCCGTGTTGTTTATGCAAAGGGTTTATGAAGTCAAGAGTTGTTTGCACAGTGCGAGCCCCGGAGGGCACGGCTGCGCCTGCACAGCTCTCTGCCATTACAAGCAGGTGGACACCAACACTCACAGTGCTGACGCTTCCTCTGCTGCAAAAGAACTTCCTAAAATACAGGATCTTCCCCCAACTCCACACCCCAGTCCGCTGGGAATGATGCCTGACCCATGGTAGGCACTCGGGAAACATGAAGTGCATGAAGTGGAAAGTGTGTAACATTTAAGGAGAAGTCAGGAGCCCCACCCACTCAAGAGTTATTCTTTCTTCCCCCAGTGCTGGTGTGTGTGTCACTGTAGATTTAACCCAGGAGTGCTTTCCCATTGAGCTATATCCTCGGCCCATTTTGTAAATTTTATGTTGAGACAGTGTGGTCTTGCTAAGTTGCTGAGGCTGGCCTTAAATCTGCAATCCTTCTCTCTCAGCCTCCTGAGACTCTGGGATTGCAGGCACATGCCACAACGCATGGCACAGCTTTTTGAAGGTTTACCAAATAAAAATGTGCACATTTAAGTTGTGCAATGTGGCATTTTGATACACCTCTTTTATCAAGGTATATTTCAAGCTTATAATACATTAACTATAATCACCATGCCATACGTTAGCTCTTCAGAATTTTTTTTTTTTTTTTTTTTTTTTGGTACTGGGGATTGATCCCAGGGACACTCCACCATGGAGCCACATCCCTAGTCCTATTTTGTATTTTATTTAGAGACAGGGTCTCACTGAGTTGCTTAGGGCCTTGCTAGGTTGCTGAGGCTGGTTTTGAACTTAAGATCCTCCTGCCTCAGCCTCCCAAGCCGCACCTGGCTCTTCAGAACTTTTAACTGAAAGTTTATACTCATGACAGACATCTCTTTTCCCACTCCCCTGCCCCTGGTAACCACACTCATCCTGTTTCAGTGCATTTGACTTTTTAAGATTCCACATACAAGTGAGTTATGCAGTATTTGTCTTTCTGTGTCTGGTTAATTTCACATTGGCATAATGTCCTCTGGATTCATTCACCTTGGTGCAAACGGCAGAGTTTCCTTCTTTTTTAAGAATGAATAGTATTCCCTTGTGTATATACAACACCTTTTCTTTTTTCTTCATCTGCCAATGGACACTTAGGTTGTTTCCCTATCTTGGCTGTTGTGAAAATATTGCAATAAAAATGAGAGTACAGATATCTCTTCCCAGTTGTTCCTAAACCAGATTTCTCAACACTGCCCTCTTGGGAAACAGCAGTATGCATATGCTCATGTGTGTTCTGTCTGTGTGCATACTGTGTGCTGCCTATGTGGTGGAGGCTGAGAGGAGCTGGTGCGTAGAGGAAGCTCCCAAATCCTGCAGGACTCTTAATATTGGATAATAGAATAATAAAATGACAGAACTTATATATGAGCACTGTCCAACAAAATTTGGGGATGATAGCAATGTTTTCTATCTATTCTGTCTGACCTAGTAGCCACTAGCCACTTGTGACTATTGAGCTTTCGAAATGTGACAATAGGGAGCTGGGGATATAGTTCAGTTGGTAGAGTGCCTGACTTGCAATCGCAAGGCCCTGGGTTCAATCCCCAGCACCGCCAAAAAAAATAAAAAAAAAAAAAAAAATGTAAAAAATGTGACAGTGTGAGGAACTGAGTCTTTTAATAAATTTAATTTTAATTAATTTAGATTCAAATAGCTACATGTCACCCATAGCTACCACATTTGGATGATGCAATTATAGACTCCTTGATCAAATTCTCTCTTTGTTCATCAGAGGAAACCAAAGCCCAAAAGAGTAGCACTTGGGCCTCACCCAAGCTTACCCATTGGCCTTCACAGGGAGCACCTGGAGGCTCATTCCCACAGTGGTTTTCTTGTGAATAAACAGCACGTGTTAGGGGGCTCCACTTAGGGATATTAAAGGAGTCCATCCCAATTCCTTCCATAAGCCTGGATTTGAAAAGCTGCAGGCAGGGCAAGAGCTTGGGGAAATAACCCAGCTGCCACCTCCCCTCTGATCCACCACCAATGCACCAGCAAGGTGAGCCCATCTGCTTCTTTCACTTAGGTAATGTGAGGTCTCCCCCACCTCTGTCTCCTGCAGCTAAGGTCTTGTCACTGGCATGAACAGAGAAGCTGAATTGGAGATGGTGGCAGAAGTTAATTGAGATTAGATGTGCATATTCCATGGCTAACAAAAGCACAGATGCTCCAGAGCCACTTCTCAGGCCAGATCATCTTCTAACTAATCTCCCCTCCTCCCTGTCAGCTCCCTCCCCACCTACCTACCCCCTGCAATCCACAGCCTCCAGGTGCTCCAGAGAGGTATCGATTGGACTTTTTCTCCCTCTCACATGTTATGACTCAATATCAGTTAAACCTTTTCCATAATGAATGAGGTCATTTGTGGGAGGAATGGAGAAAATAGGGACTCTCAACCTCATTTTAACATACCCATCTTCGCTCCCTTCCTCCTCCCTCATTTCCTCTCCTCCACTGTCAGCTTCATTCTTTGGGTTGCCAATAAAGAGGTGAAGTCCGGGGACACACAAATCACCCTCTACAGTCAGAACACAAAGGATGCCCATTATTAAAACACATTTCAGACCCCCAGATTGGCAGGGATGAAAAATCAGAAGAAAGCATGGACAATAAATCCTGGGTGAACTCCCCAGCTTACCCAAAGGCCCCTTACTGTTGGGGCAATTGAATTGCAAGCTTCAGATGGACTCTTAATTCTCAGACTCTGGAAGCGAGTTTGCCAGGAGCATCTTCTTAGAAAGGATGTGTTCAGAATTCTCTGTTCCTTTCCAGTAAGCGAGGGATCAAGAAGGACAGAGACGTAAGCAATTTCCATCTGTGATTCTGAGAGCACTTTCTTCCTCTCCTCAATCAGAGCAGGCTCCATGTCAATTGCACCCTGGGGTGTGACCACATGGTCTCCAGACCTGGGCTCCAATTCATACACTCAGGACCCTCCAGGGAGGACAGAGGCAGCCTCTCTGTGGACATGGCCATTTTCCTGGGAAGGAAAAGACCCTGCTGAGCCACAACTGCTCGCCTGTCGGAGACCTGTTAGCTGAAACAGACAAAAATGTAAGAGACAGCCTGCTGACCTACTGGGGCAGTGGGGGAGTGGAGAGCATGCAGGGCGCAGAGGGAACCACATGGGGAGGCAGGCTATGAAGCCATCAGGGAGGGAATGGGCCAGGGACCAACAGAATGGATCACCTCACCAAGATGGCCCTTCTCACTCTAAGGGGGCTCTCAGTTGGAGAATGAAATTCTTTCTTTGAAAGAACTGACAGTCTGGCTTTGTGACTCCCACTCAACAATTCCTTTGACTCCTTTTTAAAGGAACCCCATCCAGAGAGTAGCCCATGTGTTCAAGGAACCAAGTGGCACCACTGTTCTGGAGTCACTCCTTCAGCCCTTCGTTCCTTCCTCAGCAGTCATTGAGCACCTACTGTGCTTTCTGCTTTCTCCAGGCCACTGAGGACCTCTTCCCTTGTTAGAACAATGCCCACTTCCCTTTGCGTAGGATTCCACTTCTGATGAAAAGTGGCTCTGGATAGTGAAGGAAGGGAAGAGGGAAGGAAAGGCAGAAATAGAAACAGGAGCAAAGGATGGAGTGGAGCATACCACGTCTCTTCATTGATCTTCAGATTCCTGTCTGGCTTGGTTTTGTCCCCAGCACTAGCCTATCACCTAACCGACTGCATGTGCTGGGTGACGCTGAGGTCCCGAAGGTGAGGGCTGAGGTGTGGAAGAACTGGACAGCTCCCTCCAGCACACTCACCTCTAGTCAAACAGCAGAGCATGATTCCAGGTCCCCAAAAGCCCTAGGTGGGCACACCTACTACATACCTGCAGGGCACTGCAGTCAAAACCAAACAAAGCCAAGACACTTGGTTGTTTTAAAGAGCATGCCCACACAGCACATGCCTCCCAGGAGTATCCAGGAGGGGAAACCAGCAGAGAGGTGAAGATTCTGGCTGACAGCCCAGGGGACCCACATCTTTCCCCTCACTCTGCACAAACATGTTTCGTCTTCTGCCTTGGATAGCCTGCCCAAGCCCAGCACTGCCATCATTCTTTCCTGGGAATTAGTAAGCCCTGACTGACATATAAGGACTTTATTAGCACTGACAATGTCCCCCAACATCCAAAGGTCACCAAGGATCCTAGAGACAGGAATCCCTCTCTGGTTCACCCCGGGGGAAATGGGGGCGGAATGGGTTGTGAATGGAGTTCTTTGTCTCACTGATTTGAAGATGTTGCAATCCAGGCTTACAGCTTAAAGAAAATACTGCCAGTTAGAAAATGAATCCAGTTGGAGCCTTGGCATCCTATATTTTTAACTTCTTCCCTCTTGCTCACTATAGCAAATGGACCAATATTTAGTGAGCACCTATTACAAGTGAGGCACAATCCCTGACCTCATTGAAGAAATTCATACCTTTTTCACGTGCCAGGCATGGTGCACTGGTAGTTACTCAGGTGTGAACTACAGAAGGTTGGGGAAGACACTCACAAGGAGCACACAGAGTGGCTCTGGGAGTAATGGCCATGAACCGGTTATCCTCAGTAGGAGGTGGTAGACACCAAGTGATGTGGGAACACAGCAGAGGGAGGTCACTGTGGGATGACAGGATGGAGACCCTTCACCAAAGTCTAAGGCTTGAGCATACCGTAGGAAGGTAATTTGGATTTAGTTGAAGGGAGATGGGTGCAGAAAACATTCCAGGTGGGTAAAGTCTCATGAGGCAGGGGATCTGTTCAAAAGGACCCAATAAAATCTCAAGAGAGAGAACAGTTGGAACAGAACAGTTTGTAAAGGATGGCCATGTGAAGGAGAGGTAGGAAACCAGTTTGAAAATACAAACTGAACACCAATCCCCACTAAAAAGCCCTGGTTGGACACTGTTCTAGCAAACTGTGTCCTACGTCTTCATAGAGAGAGGAAAGGATTCTAGCTTTGAACTTATGGATAAGGTTCTGATCCAGAGCTGTGGCAAAAATGGATGCTCCAAATGGATGCTCACAGGGGCAGCAGGGCTCCTATTCAGTCTCCATCCTGGGGATAGCTTTCCTACTTCCTTTCTCTCAGAGGCTACCACCCACCACCTAGCCACCTCAGTCCCACTCTTTACCAAAGAGCACTTTCTCATTTTCCTGTCCCCAAACTCATCATCCTCTCTGCACCTGCCCCATTCTTCCTCCAACCCTCCCTCCCAGTCCATTGGAAGTAGAGACCCACCCTACTACCTATGTTCTAGATCTCACTTGCTCAAAGCACTACAGGGACTTGTGACAATGATTAATGCCTTCTTATTCTCAAATTTTCAAAGTCCTCCCTGATTGAACTTTTCCTTCATTCTTTAGATATGCTGTATAATCTCCCATCTCAAAATCAAAACCTTGGTGGGAACCCAGTGGTGCAGGCCTATAATCCCAGCAACTCAGGAGGCTGAAGCAGGAGGATCACAAGTTTGAGGCCAGACTGGGCAACTTACCAAGACCCTGTCTCAAAATAAAATATAGGTCTGGGGATGCTGCTCAGTGGTAAAGCACCCCTGGGTTCAATTCTCAGTACTGCAAAAAAATAAATCAAATCAAATCAAAACCTTCCTGTCCTGTCCCCACCTCTAATAATCACCTCATCTCTGTATTCTCCATTCCCAGCCAAGCTGCCCCAAGGGCATGGAAACAGATGCTTTCTCCATTTTAACCCACATCACTGTGTCTTCCACAGCTGCTCCCTCCCACACACGCCCACGCACCCCTGACACTGCTTTTGCTCAGAGCACCAGTGACCCACAGACTACAAAGTCTCAGGGGCACTCTGAGGTCTCCATCTGTTTGACTCTGCAACAGCATTTTCCAAGCTAAGGCTTCCCTTCTCTTGAAACACTCTTTCTGTTCCTGTGAGCTCACTTTCTCCTGTTTTCCTCCTAACCTCTCACCGGCTTTTTGCAGCTTCCTCTTTCTTAAGCAAAACTTACTATCTGTGTGATTCTAAGCTTTCTGTTTTTTAATTACTTTAGTCCTCAAAACAAACCCATAACATAGATTTATTATGATGTCCCTTTTGCTAGATGAAAGAACTAAGATACATAGAGAAACTTTCTGACTGCATTAGCTAGTAACTGCAAAAGACAAGATTGGAACAGATAGCTTGGGTCCTGTGTCTATACTGTTAAACACTATGTTACGCAGTTTCTTTACCTGAATTAGTAAGAATAGAATAGATTAGGTTGCAACAGCAAACAACCTAAATCTCAGCAGCTTAATATAAGATTATATATATAATATATATATTAATATAATATTAATATAATATAATATTGCCACATAATACAGGATGTCCAGGATGTATCTGCAGGGAATCTGCTCCACGTGGTCATTCAGGGACTCAGTTAACGTAGGCCCCAACAACTTGTAGCTGCAGAGAGAGAGAAAGAGAAAGAGAGAGAGCCTGAAAATCACATATAGACTTTTTCACTGTCATTTCTTCATATTTCTTTAATTAGAGCTAGTCACAAGGCCCCACCTAACTATAATGGGGAACAAAAATATTGGAAAGTAAATGGAATATTTGCTGAGGTACCATATATACAATACTAAACTACAAATGCTAAGAGTTTCTCCAGATTTGGTCTTGGACCCTCATCTTTTTTCTCCCCAATTTTAGTATCTACACTATAAAATTTCTCAAATTTACATATATGCCCAGACCTCAGCCTCATTTCAGAGTGTCAGTCTTGTCCGTCTGATGGCTTACTTGACACCTTTAAAAGGGTACCTTAAGAAGTTTCTTAATATATTCAAAACAAAACCCTTGGAGTTCTCTCCCATCAAAATGTCTCCCCCCGCAACCTGTTTCATTTCAACAAATGACACCCCCATCATTTAGTCATTCTGCCAGAAATCTGGGGATTATTTCTGACCCCTCCCCTTACTTCCCTCATTAAATTTATTCCCAACTCTGGAGGAGTCTATCTTCAAAATATTGTTGAATCTACCCATTAGCACCAGCACTATCACTCTTGTCTAAGCCGCCATTATCTCCTGTCTTGACTATGTGTGGCCTCCTCACTGTTCTCTTTACTTGCTATCTATGCTCTTCTAGAACATTCTCCACATACAGCCAGACTGATCTTCATAAAGTACCTCACCCTCAGTGATTATCTATATTGCTCAGGATTAGGACCAAGATCCTTAAAAGGGACTACAGAGTCCCACAATCTAATGCATGCCTCTCTGTACCATCTTTCCTCAAGCACCATTCTCCAGACTTACAGGCTTTCTCTAAGTTCCTTGAACATGACACACTCCTACCAGACACCGCCTTCAAACATACTGCTCCCATTCCTTGGAACTGCTCTTTTTTAAACTCTCCCACAAAGTCAATCTCATGCATGGGTCTCATTTCAAATGTCACTTCCTAAAAGAGACCTTCCATAAAACCCCCAATGTAAATGATGTCTTCCTGGTATATGATCTCACCATACTCTACTCTTGTGCTTTGTAGAACTAAACTGCTATTTGTAACTACACACCTATTTTTGTAACTTCTCATATAAAATCTTACTGTCATGGAACTACACTCCATGGTAGCTAGGGGAAAACATATTTGTTTACCATCATATCTTCCATAGTATCTGGTATATACCCATGTTTTTAGCAGCACAATTCACCATAGCCAAACTATGGAACCAGCCTAGAAGTCCATCAATGGATGAATGCACAATATCCATCAATGGGATATATACATGATGGAGTTTTATTCAGCCATAAAGAATGACAATATGTCATTTGCAGAAAAATGGATGGAACTTGAGAACAGTATGTTAAGCAAAATAAGCCAAACTCGGAAAGTCAAAGATCATTTATTTTCTCTCATATGTGAGAGCTAAAAAGGGAAAAGGAAAAGAAAGAAGGCAGTAGAGAAAAGGGACCCAGGAGGAGAGAGGAGGGAGGAAAAGGGGAAATACTAGGGAAAGATAATGGCCAAATTACATTGTTACATCATGTGCACAGATGAACATGTAACGAAAAGTCCCACCATTTGTGCAACTGTAATGCACCAATTAAAAATATGGGAAAAAAACTGATAACACAGCAGGTCAATGGTTATTAATGGTTGAATGAATGAATCCATGAAAAACCAACCCCTGCCCCAGAATGTGCCTTTAATGATCAACTGTTCCTGCCTACCACAGCACTGGATTTCCATCTCCCCAGCCTCTCACTTTCTGTGGATGTACTTAGGATCAAGTCACAATGACCTTCTGCTTCCTAGTTCTCCAAAGAACACATGGCTCTGGGTGGCCTAGAACAATTAGCTAAGCCTGATTCCTGAGGGGACTCAGCCTCATTTCCAAACACTAAGCTGCCCTGGGTCAGACTCCTTATGGTTGAGGTACTTAGGTCTTTAAGATTGATCAATTAAAGACTGAACTCCTTAGTCTAGTCTGCATGATCTTCTGCAAGCTGACTCTTTTCCAACTCTTGCTACTAGAACTAATTGCCACAAACTTCCTGGCTTAAAAGAATACAAATTTATTTTCTTATAGTTCTGGAGTTCTGAAGTCTGATGTCAGTCTTGCTGGGCTGAAACAATGATATTGGCTGGACCTTGCTCCTTTGTGGTGGCTCTAAGAAGCATCCTCTTCCTTACCTTCTCTGGCATCTGGCAGCCACTTGCTTTCTTCAGCTCTGTCAGTGATCAAAGCCAGCAATATCAGGGTGAGTCCCTCTCACACTGTCGTCTCACTCTTCTGCCTCCCTCTTGCACTTATAGGGATGCTCTGATTTCACTGGGTCCACCCAGACAAACCAAAATAATCTCCCATCTCAAGTTCAACTGATTAGTAACCTCAATTCCATCTGCAACTCCTTTGCCTTGTATCCCAACATCGTCACAGGTGCTGGGGATTAGGACAAGGACATCTTTGGGAGACCATTACTCCTTACTCACTTGCTTCCACTTCTCACCCCAAAGTCTACATTTTAACCACAAAGAACTTGAAACCTGGCACAGTTACTCTGAAGAGTGAGGATGGTAAACGAGGATCTGCAGGAAACCACAAGTTTCCCCTGAAAGTTTCCCAACAAGTTCTGCCTTGTCTATCCTTCTGCATGTCATAGATCACACTACAGCACCACCAATCTTCTCTCCTGAAAATGAGGACACATGTGCCTATTTTTCTGGACCACTATGAGGATTCCATGAATTAATATTTGTCTAGTGCTTTGGGAAGAAGGAGAGTGGATGAGAAAGAACTCATGTTCTGGCTTTGGAAGTCTGGGTTCAAATTTTGATTACCTGTCATTTAATAATGGTGTGACTCTAGCAAATTATGTATCTTTATACAGTCCCTCAGAACCTCCATTTCCTCAATAGTAAAATGCGGGTATCCAAAATATCTCTCCTACAAGGTTACTGTAAGGATCAAATGAGATAAATCACGTGAAGCATTTAGCATATAATAATTGCTCCATAAGATTAGGTATTGTGGTTATTACACTAGAATCCCTTAATAAATTGTAGTTGTTCTTTTCTGTGGTGATGCTTTATTTCATTCCTTTATCTGGAAAACTCTCAAACCTCAGCTTGAGCACAGCATCTTCAGGAAGCTTTGCCACCTTTTTTCTTAGGCAAAGGTCCTTAGTTATTTTCCCCATGTATTCCTATAGTGCCCAGTCTACATTTTCACTACACATCATTAAAATGGATTGGACTGAAAGTCTTGTACTTACCACCACCACCACCAACAACAAAAACATACATGTAGGATACTGAACTCCTTAAAGTCAGGTTCCATGTCTTTTTTTGGGCAGGGGAGGTACCCAGGAGTGCTGTACCAGTGAGTCACTTTCCCACGGTTTTATTTTTTTTATTTTAATGCAAGGTGTCACTAAGTTGCTTAGGGCTTCATCAAGTTACCAAGGCTGGCCCCCAACTATCTTCCAGCCTCAGCCTCCCAAGTCACTGGGATTACAGGCATGCCCCACTGCATCAGGCTATGGCTCCAAGTCTTGTTCTTCCAATACTCAGTGCCTGGTTCAGGACTTAGGCAGTGCAACATTTAAAAACTATTTATTGGTTGAATGAATATAGAATCCTACATTACAACTTAGGAACTGACATGGTATTGAATATTTATTAATCAATTTGTCTAAGCATGCATAGTATCATTCTATTCTCAGCATTCAGGATGGTGAGGTTCACACTCTGTTCCCTAGGAGGAATAAACTGTAGGGTTTGGACCAAACTGGAAGCCTCTAAGCAACTTAGCAGGACCCTGTCTCAAAAAATAAAAAGGGCTAGCAATGTGGCTCAGTGGTTAAGCACCCCTGGGTTTAATCCCTGGTACCAGAAAACAAAAACAAAACAAACAAAAACACAAACTGGACCCTCAGGAGACCAACCTATAGCCAGAAAGAAGGATCTCCCCATGTGCAGCCCCAGAATGGCAAGGGTCCTCTGTAGTGGCCCGTGGATTACCATCACCTAGTCAGGGGCTTTCATTTCCTGGTTCAGCAAGTAGGCCCTGCAGAAAAACTGTACCCCAAGCAGAACAGGGCTGAAAATCATATTTTCATGGGATGTCAAACCTCCTCTCCTACCTTAAATGAAAGGTATTATTTCTGAGAGGAGAATGTCACACTCCACCACCAAAATTCTGCTTCCTCGGCAAAAACCCCAGCAGTTTCTCTCCACGGCTGGCAGCTCTCCACCCAAGGCCAATGCTGGGAAATTCACAGGCCCAACGCAAATCACGGGAGCTCTCTGTGATTAAAACAAGGGACAGCAAACTCAAGCAGCATTTACTGTGCAGAAGTGGGATAGGGAGAGGAAATATGGTCCAGATACCACCCCAGGACCCTCAACAGGTCTTAACTCCTCTTGGGAAACTCACCTATCACTTTGCCAGATAAGTAAATTATCCCCTGCTCAGCAACCTCTGGGCCTTTGCTATAATGGATGATATCCTTTCACCTTCCTCTTTGGTTTATATAAAAATATATCCTTCTTAGCTGCCAAAATGCTATCCATCCCTTGTCTCTAAGCAATTCATGCTGGAGATGAGACCTCTTTCTGATTCACCCACACTGAACCTGCCCTGGGATAAAAAGCTTTGTACAGAGCTGGGCAAGGTGGAAAAGGTGTCAGGCAGTGACTGCATTCAAATAAATGGGAAACTGTCTATACTTTTTAATGAGTGAGAGTGTGCTAGAGAGAACAGGTCAGAAAGTGGCTTTCTGTCCCTGGAGCTTTCTGTTGTGTCAACTTCTGTGTGTGTGGCCTGGGGGCTGATCATGCTCTCCGTTCCCGAGAGTCCCAGGAGCACTAACTGCTTACCTAGCTGGCAGCTCCAAGCGAGGACACCTGTCCACCTTGGCCACATCTTCCCAGATGGGGAAGGTTTGGGGCCTACTTATCCTCCCCAGCCACTCCCAAAGGCTCGTGCTTGCTGACAGAGACGGGAGCTGCTCTGGGCATAACCCAGATGATTAGCTCAGGTGTTCTGTGTCTCTTGGGTGCCCTGTGGCTGGGCTCCGGTGCAACCTGTTCCAGCCTGATGTGCTCTGTGGCAAGGATGCAGCGATTCCAAGTCCAGGAGCCCAGCTCTTTTGCCAAGATGGATTCAGGTATTGACCTGTGTGTGGCCTGCAAGCTCTCTTGGCAAAGCACTTCACCCAGATATTTCCTCACCCAGGCCCCTGAGACAACCAGGTGCATCATATCCTCATGGAATGCCAGCTGGATTTCCTAGGGAACCTGTCACCTCTAGAAAACTCCCAGTGACAAAGAGTGTTCTTGGTACCAAGGACTCTCCACACAGCAATCTCAGCCTGCTCCTCCATACCTCACTCCACTGCATGCCCGGGGGCTGTATGCAAACATTTGCTTTGATTTGTAAAATGATCCATATAATTAGGGAAAAGAGTTAAATAAAGGGACTGATTTCAGAGAGCAGGCTCTTAATGACACTAATACCTGACAAAAGGGGTCATTATGATGGGCTAATGGGCCTTGCCTGGCGTTCAGCTCTCTCAGGACACAATCCAACACACTCAATTATCTGCTAATCAGGGCCATTTTGTCAGAGGTTATTGCCCTGAAGTATCAATTATAGGAACATTATTAATACTTTATGGAGAAACCACTTGCATGAAAGTGTTAAACTCATGGGGCGAGCCCCTCATCCCCGTCCCCTCCTAGACCCATACTACCCAGTCTCTTTTTGCCCCCATTTAGCTCCCCAACTGGGGTTTTCCATGACCCATTAGGTCTACTGGGAAGGAGCCAGGGCCATAATGATGTTCCCAAATCCGTCACCTGTGACCAAGCTGGCAATCCCAACTCTTAATGCCACCAGCTGGCAACAGTGGCTTAGCCCAAAGCCAAGGCATTACTGCCTCAAGATGTGGGAGGGAAGCAGGGAGCCATGGACTGCGGGAACATGTGTGTGTTTCTGTCCCCCTCCTTCTGTCTCTGCCTCTGTCTCCTTCCCCTCCCTTTTCCTTTTCCTCCTCCTTCCTCCCTCCTCCTCCTTCATATTCTCTCTCTTTCTCTCTCTCTCTCCCCACTGTGGCCCTTTCAGAAAGACAGAATGAGGGAGATGGACAGATGATCCCTACTTCAAGACACAATCTTTTCAGGACACGGTCTATACTACTCCCTGGAACCTGCTTTTCAATACTGGGTTCATGGATAATTCACCTCAAAGGAGGCACCATCCAATAGAGAAACTGGAGGAAAAACTCTGGGATTGTTTTTCTTCTTTTCACACAGTATTGGAGATCAAAGCCAGGGCCTCATGCACACAGGCAAATGCTTTACCATTGCCCTACATCCCCAACCCAGGAGGAATAACTCTGAAAGGTAGTGTGGTTTAGAAGACCGAACATGAGAAGATTTTAGAGTCAAATCAACTCTCATTCAAATCTCTGTCCCACTACTCACTGTAGCAGGATCTCAGGAAAGTCACTTAACCCCTCTGAGCTATGGTTTTCCAGTCTCCTGGGAGGCCCCATATTGTACTGGGGAGACCTAGGCTTTAGAATGTCAGCTGTACCATTTACTAGTTGTGCTAACTGGAGCAGGTTATTTAGCTTCTCTGAACCTCAGTTTCACGGTATAGTCATGTCCGTATACTGGAGCTGAGGTAACAGTTAAATAAGAACACACACATAAGTACCTAGTACTGTACCTGGCACGTGTCACCCAGAGCCAGCATGACACTTACTTTGAGATGGCTCGAAAGTTGAAATATCTGTTGCTGAATAAATAATGAATGTAAATGCTTGAAGAAAGCAAGATCTCTCTGTTCCTCTATCCCTGAATAACTAGACATCTGCCAGTAAGAGTTTAATGATTTTTCCAGCTGACAAAGAAAGTGGTAGTGGGTCCTTGAAACCCCATCCAGTGCCTGGCATCATGGGAGGTGCCTGGAAGCTTTCGGGGAGATGCTTCTTGGAAATGGACAGGACTCTTCACTTCTATGGCCCATCAGGCCTGGACTTGCACATTATCATCAGGATAACCCACAGGAAGAAGGTTCAGTGCCACAAGGGAATCTCCTATAATCTGGTTTATAGGCAGTGTTTTGTCTTATGAGAAAAAGGTCAAAAGAAGAGACAGGTTTACTCTGCCATTTAATGGTCCCTCTCATCCTTGTGGAGGCTACACTATGATTTAGGAAATAGAAATTTAAAACAGGGCTGTGTTCATGCATTCACCAATAGTTTTTGAGTACCTCCCTTGAACTGAGCAATGTAATCACCATCTGAAAAGGGGAGGCCAACTCAAGGCAGATCAGTTCTACTATCGTTTGGTCTACATTCTAATATAAATGTTTATCTACATATGCCTAGAGCTTCCTATGGTTCGTGGTCACCCTAAAGAGATGTTTAGTTTTTTACCCCATCAGAACAAAACAAATATAGTGTGCATAAAAATACTCAAGTGTCAGAATTGTCAAAAACTGATGGTCATCTCCACCTCAACTGAGTCAGACATCAAAGAAATAAATTTCAAATATAACTGTGAGATTTGAGGCCAAGGATCTTAACCTAAAAGTAGTTTAAAATGCAGGAACAAACACTACAAACTCTTTTTTGAACACTTTCCAGAAAGCAGGCAACTGAAGGCACATGGATGACTTCAGAGGAACCCAGCCCAGGGAAGAAGGATGACCAGTGCTACAATTCTGTGTCCACCTGGGATGTCTATCACTTACAAGCAAGCTGCCCTCGTACCAGGGCAGCTGGGCCCCAGCCCCACTGGTAAGAAGTGTTGGTTGCTGAGAATCCACCCTCGCACCCTCGATTATGGCTTATAAATGTGCTGTTTGGTGGGCCTGGCTAATTAGGGTTTGTGTTAAGCAGTTACGGGGTTAAGTGCTACCAAGGGTTTGATCTGGGCTGACAGAGTCTGAGCTGCAGAGTGGGGTGGTTGCCTAGCAACAACACCTGTAGCACATTAAGCAGCCAGTCAGCTTTGTCAACTTCTAGCAGGGGCTTCGTGGAGCAGAAGATGGGGGTGGGGACGGTTATGGGGCACAGAGGTGGAAAGCTGGACGGTGGGTCTCAGGGTGGAGGGGCGGTGGGTTGCAGGGGAATCAAGTGTTTTGGTGGAGAGCACTGTGTCTATTTTCCTGGAGCAGCAGGCAGGTGGACATTCCAGGTGGGGATCTGGGGCAGGTGTTCTCAGTACTGCTCTTGTCTCTTCCTAACACCCTCCCATCAGCAGCCAAATGAAGTAGGAACCCACTTCTTCAACCCAACTGCTCCATCAAACAAGATGCCTTCATGGGACTTGGTGCCTAGGGAGGGGATCAGGGAGCTGCTGCTTCTGTGGTTTGTTTTCAGATTCAAGAGGAATGGAAACACAGAGAACAAAGGCAAAGCCCCCAGGAGGGTGAATTCCTCACCCTCTTCCTGTTGCAAGGTCCCATGCATCCCTCTGGACTTATCCCATGCACACCTGAGACACCACCTCAGAGCAGATGGGGAAGGGTGGGGATAAATGACGTTATTGCTGCTGCCTTTACCCAATTCATGGTCTAGCTAACCCCCTGACATCTACCAACATTCCCAAGCTGCCTCTGAATGGGGTGAGGGGACAGAGAGTGAGGTACCTTCTAAGAGGAGACAATTCAAAACAGCACTAGTAATGAGAAGGCTTGGGTCAACTCCACTTCTGTCCCTTGGAAGCCATAGAGCCTTTGGCCAATACCTGTCCCAAGAATTCATGTCCTGGCCTATACAGCGGGGGATAATTATACCTGTCCCACTTACCTTACAAGGATCAAAGGAGGCTGTTTATGTTAAAGCACGTTACAAATGCCATGAATCTTTCCATGTGAATAGGTTTCCATATTACAATGATGTGGATATATCTGCTGTTTTGGAATAGCCTGAGCAGAGAGCAGGGGAGTGGAGTAGCCACGTGCTGTGTTGCTGGGTAACTGGTGGGGGAATGCCTCTGAAAGAAGGCCTATTCAATGCTTCTATTCTAGGTTCACTGGTTCAAATCCAGCCCTAGGCCAACAATTACTGTAATCATTGGGTTTGGAATTCAGAGCGACTGACTCTCGCAAGACCTTTTGCTTATCTATGACCCACTGAGCTTTCACCATAAACTTATGCACGCAGTTACAAAGGAAGCAAAGAGACTCCGGAACCTGGCTCGCAGTCTCAGGCGCACGCCTCCCAGCCTCCCTTCCACGGGTCAAGGCTGCTCCTTCTAGATTATCTTAAAAAGCAATCTAGTGGCTGAGGGTGATGTCGTTTGCCCTCTGAGCTGGGAAATAAGTATCAGAATGCTTGGCCATATCTGACACGGCCTGTCCCACCCCAGCCTCCCTTCATGGTTGAGAAAGCAGGCAGGGCTCCTTTTTCACTGCAGCTGAGATTGTTCCTCCCACCCTTTAAGTCAAACCACATCTGATTGGGGGGAAAAATGTATATATGTGTGTGTATATATAGAAACCAGCAGAGTTAGGCCTCTCCAGGCTGAAGTGGCGGCTTACCAGCTCAGAATGCACCAAGATTTCTGGGTGATTTTGTGGGTTTTCTATGCACATGACTAGGGGGTCTGTGGATGCCCTGTCACAGCCCAAAGGACAGCGTGTGTGAGAGTATGCACGAGTCGCTCACTCTGCGGCTTCTCTGCTTCCCATGTTGTGCCGTTATTTTCATACTCTGGGTTATATTTAACTCAAGTCATAATATTTGGGGGGTTGGAAGCCTGCTGTTTCACCAAGAAAGGCATTTGAATATTCTCAGTTCCAGAGAATTCCAAGGGCTCTGGGAAGAGAGTGAGGCGCTTGCCCCAGATTTGTCTGACACATCGCGGTCACGTGGACTCCATTAGTGGATGACTGAGGCGTTGAGCAGGCAGCCTAAAGGAATGTTGTAGAAACGATGAAGAGGAGCCCCTGAGTGATGTCAGCAGGAGGCTGATGCCTCTGGGCGTCCCAGGGCACTCACCCCACACATCCCCAGAGAGAGGGGAGCTCTAATTGGTGATGTCGCCTGCCTTGTCACCACCCCACTTCTTACACCTGATGCCACTCTGAGGGGGATGCAGAACTGGAGTCCCATGACATGAGGAGAAGCATAACCCAGCTCATTTCACTTCTATAAAGAAGAAAGCATGCAAATGAAGCCCCAAACTTACACTGGGAGTCACTGTTTTCCCCAAAGCTGCCCTGGCAAGGTTAGTACTGGGCAAAGGGATGTATGTCCATAAAGTGCAGAAACAAGGATAAAATTATTTTATTCCTTAAAGTGTAAGCTATCTTTGAGGAGAACAGATTCACGTCTTTCCAGATTTTATGGATACCCTATATATACTTTTAAATTCTGAGTCTACATTGTCTGAAAGTGCTTTCTGTATTATATAGTATAATACATTTCTCTGGGGACTTAAACCTATTTCTTTCATGCCACTTCCCCAAGCACAACAGGGTAGTTTACGCAGGTCCCACAGTCCACTGAGGTGGGCCTGTGAGTAGATGGAGAGTGAGGACAGGCAGGAGTACAACATGTTTTTAACGATGGTGTCTAGACATAAGCAGCTCCTAAGAGCTGGAGGGGAAAGGAGGGGCGTTGTGTCCCAGGGCACCAGATGCTCTCTGGTCCCTTCGCCAGCCAGAGCAGCTGGCTGAGACATGCAGGGTGTCCAGGGGAGCGGGTCCTACCAATGCTGTGAAGGGTCTTGCCAGGTAGAGGATCCAGGAGCCAGTTACTAGGAGAAGGACCAGAGGTTAGTCCAGTCCCTACCCCTCACAGGCTGCTTTCTCATCTGTAGCCTGAATTGAAGCACTAAAGCCAGCGTTTGCTTCACATTCATGGGAACTGACATATGGTATATTTTTTTTTAAATCTTCCAAGTTCCCTAGGCAGCTTTGACGTGAATATTAATACTAACATAATTTCATGATGATTAGAGAACACAATTAGGGGCTATTAATAATGACACAAATAATGACATTTAAGGCCTCATTTTAATTTGAGTAATATTCTGTCTGGTGGTATTTAAACAGCTCTGTCTAGCACAATTAGTATAGTACTGGGGTACAGTCACTACTCACAGAATCCATCAATCCCACCTCACCATCCACCTCCATGGTGAGAGAGAAAGACGAGGGCACACTGCCCCACTCCTGAGATGCCTCCGGACAGTAGCTTCTGTCCTAGATGTGGCCAGGCCCCAGGAATAAGGTCCTCAGAGACAGAAACTTATGTATAGATTTCAAAAGTACAAATTGGGAAGGATCACTGGTGGTGAGAGCCTGCCAAGCAGTCAGCCATTCCATCCTTAGGTAGTGCACCTCCCAAGATGGAGGCATAGAATACATACCATGTTTCCAGCTTCTCAGTGAAATCCTCCAGGAACTGCAGAATGCAGCTCTCCACTGAGTCCCAGGAACCTCTCTGACCCCTTTCCTTCAGGAGCACTATTCCAAGCCCATCAGTGTGTCACCCATTCTATGGTAATGATCTGTTTCCTCACCCACCTCCCCATGAGAGGGCTCATTCTTTGAGCCATGTTGTTTTGTCTTTCAACCCTCAACTCCCAAGTACACAGTTGGCTGTCAATAATTGCTTGCTGAGTGACTTAAAGGCTAAATGATGGCAGGCTCTGCCTTCCACCCCTTGGGTATTGTTGAAGCTGGTATCCTCTGATAGCTTTATACTTACAGAGGTCTGAGCTCCATCTTTTGGATGTTTAAAGTCAACATGTGGGAGATGACTGGGCTAATTGAGGGGATATGCAAAAAGGAAATGTCTGTGAAATATGAAAAGGCAGTGGTCAAAGACACCGAAGAAGCCAATGGAGCTTCAAAGAACGCAAAGTCCTTAACCTATGCATTAACAAACTAAGGGGAATACACCCTTATTCCATATTCTTTGGAACTATAAACTAAATATGAAGAGAACTGGAAGATATGAGTGGACTAGAAGCTAGGTTTTCTCCCAATTCAGGTCTCTAGAGCAGAAAAGGGGAACGGAAACAATAAACTTCCTGATAAATGAGGACTGTGATTAAAGAAGCAGAGTCAGGAGGATGGAAGAGGGAGGAAAAGGGGGAGGATGGGGAGGGAGGAGGAGGAGGAGAAAAGGAAGGCAAGCATATTTGTTGAGTGTTTATCATGTGCTAGGCACATGGGGAACTTAACACCCACTATCTTCTTTGATCCTCAGAATAATCCTGCAAGATATATACTATTACTATTCTCATTTTGCCAGTAGTGAAACTCAAGTTCAAAGGGGTTAAAGTCATGTGCCTGGTCACACAGCAGTATGTGGTTATACCAGGCTTCAAACTCATGTCTGTGTGACTTCAAAGCCCCAAACTATAACCACATACTATCCTAGGACAGGTGACAAAGGAGGATTAGGACCATGCGGGATGCTATGTCACAAGAAGGGGGAGGCCACCTGCCAATGGACATCATAGATGAGGCAACCTGTTGATGTCCCTCCCACCGAAGGATCCTGCCGGGTCTGCAGGAGGAGAAATGGAAATCCACTGGCCAAGGGCCAGCACAGGGAGCCCCATAGCTGATGAGGGCTGGAAGCGGGCCCCCTGGAATGGGTGGCCCTGGACATGCCCGAAGACAGGGTTGGCAGGCAGCCACTTCCAGCACAGGCTGACGGTGTTTTGGCAGAAGCTAGTGAGGCTGCAGAGGCCGGGGCACGGCCTGCAAGCAGCGGGGGAAGTTAAGTGGAACCCTTTCTGGGTAATTGACTCTGTCTGCCCATAGGACCCCTGCCAAGCCCAGGCAGGCCCCGGCCTGACATGCTGCAACCTGTCTGGAGTCTGCTCTGCAGAGGCAGAGCGCCTGGTTGACAGCAGGCTGGTAATTTTGTTCTAAGACTTACCCCTTCACTTGCAGGCCTCCTTTTGCCTGAATCCCTGATGCGTAACTCAGGGAACCATCTGAATCTATGCCAATGGTGGAAGTAGCAGCAGCAAAATGTAACCAGCAGGCAGGGTGGCATTGAATGAGGAGAGGATAGAGAGCCGGGGACGGGAGGGTCCAGGCTGACCTTCCTGCTCACCAGCAACCATCACACTGCAGGGAGCTGACATCCTCCACACCCCACATGCCATGTGCACATGATCAGATAGGGGTGGAGAATTCAGAAGGACACTGGGTCCCACATCAAGAGGTTCTTATGGCAACAGGAAATCTATGACAGCCCCAAAGCTTGTCACTCATCAGTTTTCTCCTCCCCAAATGTAACACTTGTTTTCTATAGGGACTGATCACCATTCCCCTAATCCTCCCTCCCATCCCTTAGTCTATGGTGTGGGGATTCTGCCCACCCAGCCCTCACACCTGGCCCTCCCTCCAAGGCAACAGCCAGACACATCACCTGCTTTGACAAGGACCCAAGGTCCTGAGGTCCTGACCATGTGAGGAAAGGCAGGCATGGGGCTTCGTAGGGGACACATGGACATGGGACTTCCTGGGACTTGGGAGCGGGCAAAGAAGCACAGAAACAAGTACAGTGCCTTCCCCAGTATCTGGGCTATGGCTGCTTCTCACTCTTGTTTGGCATGTAGCTAAACCAAGCTTCTCATCTTGCCTCCCTTACCTGCAACCTCTCCCAGTGCTCCTAGAGCTCTGTGACTGGCCCTGCGATCCCCCAAGCTGGGGGTTACCTAGAGCAACATGTGAATCCACCTCCACCACCAAGCAGGAAAGTTACCCTGATTCCCCCTCCCACGTCCTCCTCCACAGGGGACTGTAGTTGCCACAGTGGGTTATACCCTTCCACCCTCTGCTAGACTGTTTCAATAGGCTCCTAACTAACACTTGTATCTTCTTCCCCCTCCCCCTATTGGCTTTTATCAGAATTAAATTTCCAAAAGGTAAAAATTACACCCAACATTTATGAAGAACTTAATGATGTGCCAGTCATTTTCCTAAATGCCTGCATGTGTTATTTATTTGATCCTTATAACACCACCACACAGTAAATACTGTTTATCATTCTGATTTTACAGATAAGGGAACTGAGGCACAGAAGGAGTAAAAAATTTGTCCACATTTACATAGTTAGGAAAAGCTGGAGCCAGGATTCCCAATTTCCATTCTTACTCATAAGTCAAGAACAGCACACACAACTGGTGTAATTCTACATTATGTATAATCAGAAGAATGAGAAGTTATACCCCATTGATGTATGATGTGTCAACATGCAGTCTACTGTCATGTATAACTATTTAGAACAAATCGAAATTAAAAAAAAATGGGCTGGGGTGTGGCTCAATGGTAGAGCACTTGTCTGGCATGTGTGAGGCACTGCGTTCAATTCTCAGCACCGCATATAAATAAATAAAATAAAGATCCATTGACAACTAAAAAAATACTTTAAAAAAACAGCAATGCTTATATCACACTTGCTTTCTCCTCAAAAATTTTGAAGGGGTTGGGGATATAGCTCAGTTGGTAGAGTGCTTGCCTCACAAGCACAAGGCCATGGGTTCAATCCCCAGCACCACAAAAAAAAAAAAAAAAAAAAATTTCAAAGATCCTTCCACCTCTATCCCACCATAAATCCCAACTCCTTGGTATTCCATGTTTTCAATGTCTGTTCTAACCCACTTCCTGCTCCACATCATCTTCCTCCCTGCATTATAACCCCAGGTGCCCCTTTTTCTCCCCCACACCCTTGGTACCTTTGTTTTCAGTGTTCTTTCTCCCAGAGATGCCCTCTGTCACCTATTGATACCTGCCCCAAGTCCCCTTTCTCATCTCCCACCCCAGCTAAAGCTAGTGTTTCAGCATTCCTAGGAAAGCTATTTGTCTGATGACTTCTGTGGTCCCTTCAACCTGAGAGTCTAGAACTTGAACCTTTTTCCTCCCCATAGCCCTGGGACATCCTGTGTTCCCAAGCTCACTCTAGTTATCAACTATGTCACCTTGAAAAGGCAAATTTAACCCTCCTGAATATCAGTGTTACTGCCTGTAAGTAATGGTACTTATTTACAGGAGTTGTTGTCAGGATTGAAAAAGGGCATTTGGGAAAGCACCTGGCTCCTCATGGACTCTTGGTCGAAGTGAATGTTCTTCTACTCAAGCTTTCCTCTGCACAATACTGATCACTGTGTCCCTTACTGTAATGGTTAATCTGAATTGTCAACTTGATTGAATTAAGAGATGCCAATGATTAAGAGGCCTCTGGGTGTGTCAATGAGGGTGTGTCTAGGAATGATTGGAATGTGGGATAGTGAACTGAAGTGGAGACTCTCCCCAAGCATGGACAGCAACACCCAATAGGATGGAATAAAAGCTAGAAAAACAAGGAAGCAGATGCAGATGCAAGCTCCACTCTTCTTGAACAGGTTCATGATTGTTGCTTCCATCATCTGAGGACATTGGACTCTCGCTTCTTCACTCTTCCACAGCGGACTCTGCCAGTGATTCTCCAGGTAGTTTCCAGAAGCCTTGGTCCCAGACGAGGGTAGCACTGTTGATCCTCCTTGTTCTGGGGCTTCCACCTCTTGGACTGCACATCTACTGGTTCTTCCAGCTCTCCAGTCTGCAGACGGCCATTGTGAATATCCAGCTTCTGGTCATATAAGCCAATCTAATAAATCCTCTTTTTATAATGATACTTCCTGTTGATTCTGTTCCTCTAGAGAACCCTGACTAATACACTTACATTTTAGTTCTTGAGCTCCTCCAGCAAACTGTAAGTTACCTAGGGCTGATGTTATATCCCATTGGTCTCTCCTGTCCCCTCAACACTAGCCATGTGCCAAACATTGTTCAATATATGTATTTTTATGCACCCACATTTAAGTGCTTGACCAGTGTCAGAACACAGTAGAGGGCATTCACGTCTATCTACCTGTCAAGAAGGCAGATCCAAATGACTTCTGTGGTCCCTTCAACCTGAGAGTCTAGAACTTGAACCATCTCCTCCCTATAATGAAGTTGTGTAAAATACAGAACTTTCAGGGGTGGGGATATAGTTTAGTTGGTAGAGTACTTGTCTAGCATTCTGGGTTCAATCCCCAGCACCACCAAGAAAAAAAAAAAGTCAAATACAGAACTCTCTGCTTATGTTACACTCTATGTTACCAACAATATCAGCTTGAGGTCACACTGACTCTTCACATCCATTTCTAGCACCTCACAATTTTCTCCTCCCAATTATTTTTTTCCAGGGGTCTGGCATTTCTATTCCACACCAGGAAACTGAAGTTCTCTGGCAGCCCCCAAACCACGGCTGCCACTGGTGAAGAAGTCAAACTGGCAAATAGAAATGTCACTCAATCATTTCCCAGTGCTTTCCTCTCCTTGCCCTTCCCCACCGCATATAATGAGAAATTCTTTTTGCCCAAATATTGTTTGAATTTCAAATACACAATTTCCCTGGGGGTGACCAGATGAAAAGAGAAATCTGGTTTGCAACATAAGACCTCTATGCAGAAGCTGCATTGAGCGAACACCGAAACTAAATTTTTATTGAGCTCCTTGAAATGACAGGAGCACATCAAGGCAACCAAGCTCCTTTCCCACTGTGGTGTGCTTAAATTATTTTAAGCGAACACCAAGAAAGCACCCCTCAAGGGGTAAGAAAAGAAGGGAAGATTTAAACACAGTGGGCGAAATGATAAATCTGCTCATGGTGTCTAACCTGTCCTGGCAGCTCCTCCAGCATTGGCCTGCCAGCACTCCTGTCCAGGCAGTCCCTGACTATCCACAGCTGGGGTTCCTAGTTGGCAGGAGGAGGGCAGGGGTCTTACAAGCCCCTAAGTCAATGTCTCTCAATTTTGGCTGCATTAGACTCACCTACAGTATTTTAGGGAAAAGACCCCACACAGGACAAATTAAATGAGAGCCTCTGTGTGTAAGGGTCAGATTTCAGAATTTTATTAAAAGCTTTCAGATAATTTGAATGTGCAATTAGGGTGAGATAGATGCATAGATTTGGAGTAATACCCCTGAAATGGCAGGTAAAAAAAAATTTTTTAAGCGACAGGGTCTCACTGAGTTGCTTAGGGCTTCACTAAGTTGCTGAGGCTGGCTTTGAACTCACAATCCTCCCACCTTAGCTTCCTGAGCCACTGGGATTACAGGTGTGCAGCACTGTGCCTGTCAGCAGGTAAACTTTCATATGCCTGAGAAGACGTGCATTTTGTTGCAGTGTGGAGTCATAACTTTTAGACAATTCTTTAAAATATCTGCAACCAGCTGGGCGTGGAGGTACATGCCTGTAATCCCATCTACTTGGGAGACTGAGACAGGGAGATTGCAAGTTGGGAGCCCAGCCTGGGCAACTTAGCAAGACCCTGTCTCAAAGTAAAATAAAAAGATTCCAACCCTAGTAATGGAATAAATAAATAAATAAATAAATAAATAAATATTATGTGTGTGTGTGTGTATACATATGTGCAACATGAGGCAGTTTTTAATAATAGGTCTAGAGCTTGATGTCCTGGGTTCCTTCCAGCTGGAAAACAATATACTTCAAAGATTTTGTTATTAAGGGTCAGTTGTCAATGGGTAAACAAAAGGCAGGTATCTGGGTCCTGGCAGAATGACCCTTTGTTGATCTGGATTCACAAATGGTAAGCTGTTGTCAATGGGCTAGGGACACTGATGGGGATAAAAGACCCACTGAAAAATAGAATAAGGTGTTGTCACAGGGAAAATCTGGGCAGTCAGAGTAATGTGTTATTTAGGCAACTTTGCCTGTGACTCAGCTGACAACTGTGCCTAAGTTGGCCTCTGCATCTGGACATCAGAGGTCAAGTCCATAGAGAATAGTAATTGCCCAAGATAGGAGCTCCATTCTCATGTACTTCACACAACTAACCTGAAGACCAGTTTGCAAGCATGTGCTGTAAGACTGGAGAAAGGCAAATGCAAGGAGGACTGATTAAGGGAAGGGTCCAAGCCCCAGAATATTGTGCCCAAGACCAGACAGGCCCCGTGGAGCCTGCAGCACTATCTGAACTAGATTTAATAAATCGGGGAATGGGTGTTAAGCCACACCGAAAGAAAAAAGACCCATTCACAGTCCCCTCCAGGTACTAGAGACCAAAGCGTCAAGGACATCACTTGCATACCTCCCCCTGCCCCCCACCAGCCTGGCTGGATCTCTTAACAGCCTATAGCCATCCCTGCCTGTAGCGCTACCCTTGCCAAAAGGCAAGAGGGCCAGCCTTGGGCTTTGCAGCCCCAAGTCAGCTGCCTAAGTGCTCAGCCCTGCTCATGAAAGGGCCCCCTCTTCCTCTCTTTTCAGCCCTGCACTCTAATTTATCCTCCCCTTTGATAACCAACTCCAAACACATTCAGCCGAGGCGGGCCATCAGTGCACAAAGGCCCGAGCTCTCCCGGATGAATGCAGCACTTCACTCTTGGGGGGATTTCTATAGAAGGCAAAATCCACCAAACAAGCTATTACACTTAAATCAGACAATGCCCGAGGTGGCGGCGAGGAGCCCAGCGTTAATGACTCAGCTAGCAGCGGGCTTCTCTGTTTTGAAGCTCTACCCCAGCATGGGAGAACAACCCGATGCCCTTCCCAGCCTCTGCCAGATCCCTCTCCTCCTGCTCCCAGACTTGAAGATGACCCTCTGTGTCTGCTGGTTCTCTGAATCCTGAGCCTCGATTCCCTGTAGGCCCACTTCAACTGACTCCTGATTCCCTCTCTGCCTAGGAAAAAGAACAGAGGAGTAAAGTCCGGTTGGCTCCTTTCTCTCTCCTTCATGCTACAGAAGAGGAAACCATGGCAACTGTTGAGAGTCAGAGTTAGCTGGTAACAGAGCCAGAACTAGAACCCTGATCTCTTATCTTATTCCATTAACACAACAACTAATACAAACCAGACAATGTGCATAATATGCACTTAGCATAGTTTCTGGCACAAGACAGCAATCAAAACTGCCAACTGTTGCTACTTATTATAGTGGTAGTGGCATCATTCTATATAGCACTCATGGAGTGCCTCCTATGAGGCAGGCATTATGCAGGGTGCCTCTCATAAGACAATGAACATGAACCTGACACAGCCCTGCCCTCTGAAGCTTCCACTCAAGTGGAAACTCCAATGGACTGACACCATAGGGAGAGGTGACAGCATAACGAAGGAAAAGGTGCTCTGGGAGGCCACAGTCTAATCCAGACTTTGTGGCTTAGTGAAAAGAAACTGGTTTCTCAACAGAGAATGAAGAATGAGTCAAAGTTCACTAGGTAAAAGGAGGTGGGAACAAAGGGACAGGCCAGAGTACAAAGAATTTTCTAGGCAAAGGGAATAATCAAGTGTGCAAAGATGAAAGAGGAATGCAAAAGTGAATGAAGGCAAGATGCATCTAAGGAAAGAAAAAAAAAGTCAGTATGCAGGGACACCTGTATAAGATCAGGTGAGGACAGAGTGGAGGGAAGCCCGTGGTCCTGACAAGAGAAATAAGCACAAATCATCTCATGAATGACATGGTAAGCCATGGAAAGGAGCCTGGACTTTATCCTGAGAAGTAAGGGGTGGATGATCCATGGACAAGTTGGAGATCACAGCCCCCGCGGTGGGAACTAGATTAGAGGGGGCAGTAGCCGGCAGGTCGGGCACCAGTTCAGCCCTTGTCCCATGTTCCACTGTAACCAGTTATTTGGTTCTCATCATCTTCAGTCACCAAATAATCCCATGATGAAGAGAAATCACCAAGGAGAAATAAGCTGAAAGACAGCTGTGACCCCTCAGAGAAGAGGGACAGAACAATGGCTTTCCCTGACAACCTGGGCCATTACCCAAAAAGCCTGCAGCACCATGAGGCGAGATGAAGATCTCATCTACCAACCAGATATGTGACCTTGGGCAACCTCAATCCCCACTGCCACAACAAGGACATTTACTGAGTAATTGGTATGCTACCTTGAGGTCCTCACATTCTATGCTTCCATTACTTGAAGTATATACCCTATATTTTTATTCTAACATTTAGTATTTTAAATGTTTATAAAACCAGGAAAAAATGTTCTCATCTTATAAGAGAAAACATAGCTCATCAAAATCAGGTACCCTGTACAACGATCAAACCCTTCTTTTTCTGGGTTTTTGTCATTTCATCCAAGAAAGGCCTGGCTCTGGCACTAGCCAGGAAAAGCTGGTTGGGAGCTGCATTCCTGAGCTACTCTGGCCGTGCCCGCTGCCCGTGCACGGACCCTGCTCTTCAGGAAACCCTCTTTCCCAAGCCCTCTGCCCTCAGGCCTGCAGGAAGGAAATTCTGCAGAGAGCCACACACTCTCGCTTTGTCCAACAAGCTCTGGCAGCTGCTAAGGTAGAGGCCAAAGTTCCAAGGGTTTTCAGCAGGTGAACAAAAAACAAATTCAGGCTGGGGTGGAAGAAGAAAAAACAACCTCTGAGCTGTTTTTGGCTGGAAAATATTCTTTATCCATGGCTTTAAGACACAAGCAACATAGCATCCAGAGGCGCACAGCTGCATGGAACAATTCAAAAATTGCCTTGTTGGACTACAACGTGCCAATTTTTCAAATCTAGAGCCATTTTCACTATTACAGTGTGTGCAGCCTAAGCCTGGAGAATTTTCTTCTGGGAGGGAAAATTGATTCCAAGGTTACCATTAACCCCCATTATCACAGCACGCCCCATTCCAAAACTATTCTTGGGAACCAAGGGGGCTAGAAGAAGCTATAGAGGCCCATGGCGAGGTTGGCGCCCAACATCACAGGTGCTAACGGCCAAAGTCCATTAGCCCCATGTCTCAGAAGGGCATGAGAGCAAGTGAGATGAAAATTGGGGGAGAGAGGCAACATAAAAGGGTCTGGCATATGTTTTCCCAGGGATTCCTAGGCTTTGCCAGTGTGCCCTGCACTTCACACTTCATTCAGATGGAGTGGGAACTTGCATGAGCTGAATAGCAGGAAACAAGGCTGACACCTGCATAGGTCCCCTTCATTTTGACCTGACATTCTTGACCAGACTGCCCTCTCCAGCAGAGGCCAGAGCCTCGAGGAGCTGCTTAGAAGCGGTCAATCTGGTCCCAATGTGTCTACCCAGCTGTGCAGGACCCACATCTTTTGGGTCCAGAAGAATAAGGCGTCTGGTTTTGTTCACCCCGGAGTGGAAAAATCACACTCAGGAAGCTGAGGCAGGAGGATCACAAGTTCAAGTCCAACCTAGGCAACTTAGTAAGACCCTGAAATGAAAAAGACTGGGGATGTGGCTCATTGGTAGGGCATCGGGTTCAATTCCCAGTACCATACAGCAACAACAACAAAACAAAAAACAAAAATGGAAAATCACTCCAACCCATTCTAAACACAAGCAAGCAGCCTTTATCACATGATGCTACTACCGTCTCCACTTCCCAAATCTACCAGCCCAGCCAAGAAGAGAGTGGTGACAGTGGCTGCCATGAAATAATGAAAGACAACTATGTGGAAAAAATGGGCAGCAGGTGTCCAAGGAGAACCACCCACTTGCTGATCTCACCAGCAATGCTTTCCTCCTTTCTGATGACATAGCTGGAGGTCCTGGTCTTGAATTCAGAAAGCCCAAGTCTGACTTCTGGCTCTGCCACTTGAACCTTGCATTAGTTATTACTAGTTCCTAAGCTTCTGTTTCTTTTCTTTTTTCACAAAAATGAACACCTGACAAAGTTGCCAACATTAAATAATATAGGAAAATGAATTATACACTCAAATTATACACACACTCACACATACATTCAACAATGTCCCTGTCAGCATAATGTTCCACCCAGCTGTGCCCTCAGATGTAAAGATATTTAATGAATTAATCAAAGGAGTTTGATATCTATAGTATAGGTTAAAGCATACATACATATAAAGCAAGCCAGTATCCATTCTAAAATGTTTCTCTATTGTTCATGGAATGACACAGCCTGCACTTTGGCACAGGAGTCTGCTTCAGAGTCTGAATATTGCCATTACATTTTTGGCCAGTTCTGAGCTTTAAAAGTTCCCTCTCCCCTGCCCCCAGCCCACCTCTGTCCCTCCCCCAGTATCCACAATAAGCTACCTTCCTCCTCTCCATGGAGGTCATCTGCTCACCTGACTGTCCTCTTCTCTCTAGAGTGTCCTCCTGAAAAGCACAGCAAAAAAGGCCTCAAGGGTGCCGGATGTACTGAAGAGAGGCAGTCAGTTCAATTCAGCACAAACATTCAAAGCATTCGCCATGGCTGGCCTTGTAATAGTCACTGGCGCACTAGCAGAGCAAGACCCTTCCCAGTCTGACCCTCTAGGGGTTCCCATGAAAGCGGAGGCAAAAGATTCACGCAATGCTTATTAGAACAATGTTCTGGTGAGAGAGGACAGGTGCACCCTGGGGAAGCTGGACAGATGGGGGTCACGCGGAAGGCGGCTCAAGGAGGGCGCCCCCAGGAGCCGCATGGTGGTTGCTTCCCTGCCCACAGACACTGGGAAACTGACCTCTCTTAGTCACCGGGTGATTTGTGTGGGAGGGGACGGGAGCGCAGGGCTAAGTGCTGACGGGACGTCCCTGTCAACACAATGTTCCGCCTGGCCGGGCCTTCATATATAAAGATATTTAATGAATTAGTTAATTAATGAGAGGAGTTTGATTGATAGATCATATGGCGCTCGCAGCAGGGTGAGTCTGACCCCGATATCGCCGCCTCGGCTGCAATCCGTCCCCCTCATTGGTCGGGAGAGTGCGGTCGCTCCAGCAATTTGCATGCATTTAATGTAGCTCTTTAATAGGATGTAATGTTAGCGAAAGCCAAAAGCGCAGCAGCTGTAACTTAAAAGACAGCCCCATTACTGCAAGCCTTATAATTAGGGTAAGAGGGAGACTCGGTCTGCCATATGTTAAACTCTTTTGAGGTTAATAGCTCTGTAAGATTTTTGCAATTTAAAAAAATTACACTTGAAGGATGATGACAAGGCTCATCAATGAGGCGCCTCTGCACCGGAGGGAAGGGCCAGGAGGATCCCATGTACCCCAAGGCCCCTTTCCCCGGGGGCAGGGCAAGGTGGCCCATCTCCTGCCACAAGTCGCCCAGTCTCCCCTCCTTCTCTCCTCTTTGCACCGGCTTTCCTTAACCCAATTCCATTAGCGCAAAGTTGCTCTTTCACTCGCGGAATCGGATCTCGCCCCACCTGGCTCTTTGCAGTACCGGGCTTCTACCGGTCCCCCACATCCGGCGGAGAGACTGTGGCGCAAGGCGAGCCCGCGCGCACCCGCGCGGGGGAGAAGCATCGCACGTGCTTACCTTGCAAAGTCCCAGGCAACTCCAGAGCAATTACGGGTCCCCGCAGGTTACCTGGTCTTGATTGCACAGCCGGGGCCCGAATCAGGGAACACGCAGCAGGCACTGCCCGGGGGAGGAAAGGAAATCGCCGGGAATTTGCTTGGTAATTACCTGGCACTAGGCCTTGAGGGTGTTTGTCCCCTCTGTACCACAGCCCACGTGGGGAGGGGGCGCGAGAGCGATGTGGGGCAGTGTCCTATGCCTAGGGGAACAGAGTCCGGCACAGGAGCCCTGGAGCGCTGTCCTCTGCACCCCACCTGCGTAATAGGAAGGCCTCTACTGCACGAACACCGAGTCCTTGAGGCGTCCGGCTGCACCCTCCCAGCCTCTGGTGTCTTTCCCAAGTCTCCCTCCCCAGCAGCCCAGCGGGGCAAGGGGTGGGGGAAGGTCTGGGGGAGTCGCTGGAGAAACTGGAGACAATCTCTGGAGACTGGAGCTGTCTCTTCCTGCACCGTCCCCTCCCACAGTCTGTGCTCGGCGGGGGAGCGGAGAAGAGCTGCCCGCTTGGCAGATTCTCTCCCCCAGGAGATCTGCCTCCCGCATCCTTCCCCTCCCCCTCGCTTCCCCGCGGTACGCGTGGGTGTCGGACCAAATTTCTGATGACAGACACTCCAGACAAAACAACAACAATGGGGAAAAAAGAAATCCCTCGTTTTTAAAAGGGGGCTCTTGTTAGAAGGAAATTACAGGAGGGATAAAATTACTGCTAATTGCACAATTATCTGATTATCTCTGCTACCAAAAATACATGAGATACCCCCCCCACCCCGCCGCCGCCACTTGAAGAATTCTCAGGGAGTCACCACTTGGAGAAGAGACACATCTTTCTTGTCAAAACCTGGAGGGACCGATGGATATGAGGAAAGGAGATGTGTTAGTGAAGATAGCAAAGAGAAGGGCGGGATCAAATGCAGCCCCCAGAGGAGAAGGAAGTTTGGGACAGGATGGGGAGGCAAAGAGTAGCAGAGAGGATAGCAGAAAGTGAGAAGTCTTGTCAATTATATAAATCAGAGGTAAAAGGGGTTAAGAGACTGCTTAATTCCATCATTATCCCCGTTTCATAGGTGAGATCCCTATGGGTCAGGTCTTTTGCTCAGAGGCTTAGGAGCTGGGAAGGATGGTTAGAATGACAGTGTTGGACCGGAGGGGGATGCTGGTCACACCTGGGCTTCTTTCTAAGCCATAACTGGCTTTTTGGGACAGAGATTGTGGTCAGCTTTCATGGCCAAGGTTAAAAAGAAAAAAATACCCGCTTCTGCTGGATGTGGTGGTGCATGCCTATAATCACCAAGGCAGGATGATCACAATTTCAAGGCAGCCTGGACAATTTAGAGAGACCTTCAGCAACTTACCAAGACACTGTTACAAAATTTAAATTATTATTAAATTAAATTATTATTATTATTGCTGTTGTTATTTAAGGTTTTGGAATGTAGCTAAGTGGTAGAGCACACCTGGGTTCCCCAGTACTACGGGGGAGTGGAGGGAGCACTTTGGAATCTTGAATAGAAATGCTACTTATTGTCAACTGCTAAAAGTGGACCCAACAGCAACAGCTAACATTTCCTTCTGCTTTATGATTTATAAAGCATTCCCATATGCTTTCCCTTGTGATTCTGTTACTTACCCTGTTCTATTACTATCCCTATTTTCAAATGAGTTTAACCAAGATTTAGAAAACGTTAAGAATTCCCATGGTCTCAGGACTTGTCACCAGAACACCTAAGGTTCCAAGACCAGCATCCCTGCACTGTATCTGGGAGCCTTCTTTGAGGAGAGGAACCTACACAGAACTTCTCTACACAGAACTGGCCACATGTAAATGGGGTGCTGAAGCTGGGTTTCATGGTTTTCTTTACACTCATTATTTTTGTAGGTCAGTGCTCAGACTCTTTTTCCGCTTAGATGTGGCCCAGTCATCTGGAGCTATTTTCCCATGGGAAGGCACTTCACTTGGTGCACCAGCCTGAAATGTCACTTTCAGGTCACCAAGGACACCTTAGCTCCTTGATGGAAGAGGCACTGGAAAGCCCTGGATGCAGAGTCTGCTCTACTTCTTGTTCCCCACCTCCTACCCTGTCAGCCAATCAGGATTAGGAGTGAGACTGACCTTGTTCTGCAGCCTCCCAGCTGCCTCAGCTGGGGAACGCGCGGAGGTTCAGAGGCTTCCTCTCCATGACCTTGGGAGTGCCCTGCAGATTTGAAGGCCGCTGCAGCTTTCCAGAGACTCCTTGGCAGTCTAAGCCATTGCTCCATAATCACCACAACCCCACCATGCGCTCTCCCGCTGAGCACCCATGGTTGCTTCAGAATTACCATCCACAGATCAATAGCGGGGTGATTACTGGGCCCCCGCGCACAGCCAGCAGGACTTACTGGAGAGGTGCGTGGAGCCGCATGCAGGAACATAGGTTCCCTTCATTAGGACAGCTGGGCTCCAGGTGAGACCAGCTCAGCATGTTTGTGGAGCCTTGTCTCTGAACTCAAAATTAGTAAGGAAGACAGAGGGGAACTGACCCAGGCTTACTCATTCATTCCACCAGTTCCCAGCATCCTTTCCCCCTAACATGGCCCACTTGAGACAAGTTAATGAAAAGTAAACAAAGGGATTCTTCCCACCAACCACCCCTTGATAGGTCAGGCCATCCCTTGGGCTAAGAGGTCAATGCTCGCTCAGTCAAGCAGGATGTCTGAGGCTAGTGCAGAAAAAGAGCGATAGCTTAGGGCTATCTCTTGACAAGAGCTTCCTTGACAAGGCCACAGGCTGTAGGGAAACTTACCTAAGACTCAAGCCCTCCATTTGTTCATCAGACACCACCCCTGTGATACAAATGCTGCGAACACAATGACAAATCAGAGTTATCTTTCCAGGAGATTATAATCTTGTGGGGGAAAAACAGACATATGCCTACTAGACTTGGAGAATATTAGATAACTCCAAGTTCAACACCCTCAAGTTACAAAGAGGAGGAAACTAAAGGCCAGAGAGTGAAATGACTTGAGGGACATTACCCAGCATGCTGGTTACAAAGTCCTAGTATGGAACCAGGTGATCTGACTCATCCCACAACAAGGCAGAATTAAGTAGGTGCTGGCTGTTTGTCTCCTGGCCTGGCCAGAGCAGCTCATCTTCCCAGGTTTGCCACTTTCCTCACCTGCTTCTTTCTTGTAGATTCTACTGCATGATTAACAGCGACTGCTCCATCTTTCCTGCTCAAAGGTTTGAGGTCGCATTTCCACCCAGCAGAGGGATTGATAACATTTAAGTTATTGAATTGAAATATGCATTTCAACACTCCCTATAAGGGAGAACCTGAAATCTATCGGAGTAAATAACTTAATTATTCCTCATGTTTTTTGTGTGCTTCACCTCTGTCACCACTGGAAAGCAAGTGTCAAGAGGGCTGGTGTTCCAGTGTTTTGTTCATAGTACCTATAGTACTAGCATGCTCATAGTAGATGCTCAATAAATATTGAGTAAATTCTTGACTTCAGTAATGAATCAAGAGTCTCCAAATATGAAAGCTGGTAGAGATTGTGCAGATAAACTGAGCTGAAACCCTCAATTTGTGGTGAAAATGGAGACCAGAGAGGTTTTATTGTTTTGTTTTGTTTTTTATTTTTGCAGTGCTGAGGATTAAACCCAGAGCCTCACACATGCCAGGCAAGTACTCTACCACTGAGCTATACCTCAAATCCTCCTTCTTTTTTCTTTTCTACAATACTTTCAATACTTATAAATGTGTTCATTCATTCATTCATTTGTTCATTTGGAAAATAGTTATTGGATATTTTTACTTCCTACTCATTGTGCCCAAAATAATATTACTACCAAACTAACCAAAATGAGTACTATATTTTAATACAATAATATTGATCACTTTGTTCCAGGTATCTTGCTAAGCACTTTACATCCATTATCTCATTTGAACAACTAAGCCTAGTATTTCTATTATCTATCATTTTACAGATGATAAAATTAAGGCTCAGAGAGGTTAAGTGATCTGCCCTATTTACACAGTAGAAAATGGAGGATATGAGACCTGGACAAAGATCTGTTTGACTCCAGGCTCTTTGTACCACTATATTCTGATTTCCCCTTTCCTTTTCTTTTTTCATTCCTGTCTCTGAGACCAAACTAAATGACCCAACCAAGGTGGCCAAAAAGTCAGCCAAGGTCACCCAAAACTGGAGCCCTTTTGTAACTGCACAATCCTACTGCTCCAAATACCCCCTGGAAGCCACCTCTCCTCACCCCATCTGCTCACCTGCTCCTGGACCCACGCTCTGAGCCCCACCGACAGACACTGGTGTGCTTCACAGCACCAAGATTGGTCCCTGGAAAAGAGGGCTCATAAAACCTTACGGCAGCTTTATAACGTATTCTTAGCTTTTACAGGCGTGCTGGGCGGCTGAGGCTGGTGAGCAGCAAAGTGCCTCGAGCGGATGGGTGGGTCCCCTGGACCCAGAATTGTGGGAACATCTGCGAGGAAGACAGCAACATCTTTTAGCTCCCTGAGTGGGGACCAGCAAGACAAAAAAGTGAGCATTTCCTCAACTAGTTATTTAAAAGAGCTCTTAGAGTCCACCAGGTGAGCTAGGTACACTTCCTGAGCCCCCAGTGAGGAAACCTGCACAGAGGAAGTCTCCAGAGCCAGAGGGCAGAGCCATAACTCAGAAATAGGCTTTCATTCTAGAGTTCCAGTGTGGGGTTCTCCTCCTGGGGCCAGCAGGCATGGCACCACCGCTCGGTGACCTCAGCCTCATCTGCCACAGAGACAGGTCCCAGCAGAGTCCTTCTCAGGATGAGGCAATGTCACGAAGTGACTGTTTTCATCACTCATGGGGTCTCAGTCCAGGCTCCATGTGTCACCAGCACAGTGTAGAACAGCCTCCAAGTAAATTGCTGCTACCAGCACCAAAGGACTGGGGATATCCTGCCCATGGCTGCCCACCCCCACCCCCCGGGGTCCTAGCTCAGCTCCTTCATCTCCATTCATAGTCCTCTGTACTCTGCTCTGCAAGCCACCCCCATCCATCATTTCTAGTGCATAACCCATGTCCACACCAGATGAGGGGACTCAGATTTCAGCCATACAACTGAAATCACTGACACTCTCTCGTTTATTTGGATCACTCCTGAATTCCTATCCTAAAATAAGCAAAATGGGTCTTGTCATCTCTGTTTTACTGCATAGTTGGTGAAACTATGCAGTTGGAAGAAACTGCATAGTTGGTGACTGAGAGACACAGGAGCCCGATGACATCTGAACCCAATGTCCACACTTCACCCCAGGTCTCCTCCCCTGCTCCTGGGTAAGTTTCAGGTCATCCCAAGTTGCTCCTAACTGTTCTGTTTGAAAATGTATCAGTTAGTTTCCTGCTTCCCCCTCATTGAAAGCCAGAGCTGACTTTCTTAAATTCTTTGACCCAAGTGGGCAGAGCTCATGGATTTTCAAGCTTGAAGTTGGGTGGTACTTCTTAGTTATGCCAGGCCTCCCCACCAGCACAAACACCAACCCCCAACAGACCCAGCATGCACCTCTCAGATCTGCTCACTTAGGCCCAGGTTAGTTAATTCTCTACAAGTCGAGATCTTCCACTTTTGCATCACCAATTTCAGGAACTATGGTAACCTCAAAAATCATTTTGTTGGGTACCGTGCATGCTGAAATAACATGGTGTCCCTCATGGGAGCACAGCCAGCACGTGCATGGCCCCTAGCTATGGCGAACATGGCACTGCAGAAACCTGCCCTTGGAGCCCCATCTTGCTTGTGTTTTGCCTCCACGCACCCTCCCTACATTGGCAGCTGCCCTTCACCCACACTGCTCTCGCACAACTGGCCTGCTCCCCTCCCTTCAAGGCCCTTCCCAGCCTGTTGGCCTGCCAAACACCTACTCAACCATCAGGCATAGCTCCAGGGTGCCTCCTCTCTGAAGCCCTTCCTGGTAAGCACCCATCTCTCCTGCCAGAGAAAACTGGCACCCATCTCCCACACAGCCCTCCCTCCAACCTCATTAAAGGAGTAGCTCCACACAGGGTCTGGGAGCCTTTTGAGAGCAGGGATGCTGTTTGCCCTCTTGTCACCAGCCAGGTTTGTCACACAGCCTCATACACTGCACAGACTCCACATGCTCTTACTGAATCTATAAACACAGGAACAGATGAGCAATTGATGGTGTGCAGGTGAAAAGAGAAGAAAACGACACCAGTGTGTCCGCCCACAGGTGAGTGATATGCAAGATCTGATATGTGCATATAATAGATGATTTTTCAGATGAAAATTCTGGTCTGGGCTCTAGCTTGGGTGAACCACAGAATATTATGCTAAGTGAAACAAGCCGGATGCAAAAGGGCAAGTACTGTGTGATGCCTCTAAAGTGGTAAAAGTCATGGAGACAGGAAGTAGAATGGCAGTGGCCAGAGGCTGGGCCAAGTGGAGCAGGGAGGTGTGTTTAATGGGTACAGTTTCAGTTTGGAAAGACGAAGAGTTCTGAGGATGGATGGTGGTGACAGTTTCCAATCTTAATGTGCTTAATGCCACTGTACAATATACTTAAAAGTGATCAAGATGGGACACTTTATTTGTGTATTATGCTACAATAAAAAAATTGAAAAATATTTTTCACCTATGTGACCGTGGTGCTAGAGAGAGCATGAGAGCCCTGGTCCCCACACTGCTTGGTCCTTGGACCCACTTTGCTTTCCAGGAGAAAGAAAGTTCTAAGGGCGGAACAATAAGACCAAAGAGCACACTGAGAGCAGAGCAGGTCCGGAGTCCAGGGGCAGCCTTTTCCAGAAACGCCCTTGCATGAAGCAGATCAGACCTTCACAGAGCAAGTTGCCAGGGACTTGGTGACTATGAGAGAAAGAGGAGCAGGGATCTAGCATTCAAGTAACATCTGCCCCGTGCTGCCAAGACCTCCCTTTTCCTCTGCAGAGAGTGAACAGAGAGAAGGAAACACCCAACATTTATGCTGTGATACGCAGTTCCCCATGGCAACCCTGAGAAGTAGAAGTGTTATGACTTTATTGCTGAAGAAGTTAAGACTCAGAGATATCCATTAAGTTGCCCCAGATCTCACGGGACAGTAACAGCCTGGACTGGAACCCAGGTCTGAGTCACTGATTCAGAGCACCCACAGAGGCTCTCCTGCATGCCAGGTACGCGGAGGAGGACGGTGAGGAGGACGTGCCCTTGTGCATTGGGAAAACAGAGCCCAGGATATTGTGATTCTGCAAATGGATGGATGTGTGCCCAGGCTGCACCAGGGTGGAGAGGAACCTGGGGGGTTTAGGAAGTCTGCTGAAGGGGGGCCTCCAGGGGGAGCCTTCAGGGACCCTGGAAGTTCTCTGAGTATAGCTGCCTGCCCCTCTCCCATGGCTACAGAGCACGAGGTCACTCACCACACTGAGCATGCCCCAGTGGGATGGGCTTCAGTCTGGCCCCCCCATGCCCACTCCAGCCTACTGTAGCCAGTGAAAAGTCACATCTGGTCTCCACCTCACAGAGCGGGGTTTTGAAAGATACATACATACACACATTTTTATTCCTTAACTTGCACAAAAGTACAGCTGTTTGTCAACTTGCAGGCTCGGCATTTCTGGGTTGCCTTGATTTGCACACCCCACACCGTTCGGCCCCTGAGAATGCTGGAAAAACAAAATGACAGCAGCTTCCTTGCTCCGAATCCTAAACTGTTACCAGGATCACCTCATGTACATCCTCTGCCTCCCCACGGTGGCTCGCCAAGGTGCTGGTGGAAGCAATTAAGCCTCTGCAGAAGCACCAGGGAAAGACCCTGGTGTGAAGTCAGTCTCCTTTCTCTGGCACAAGCCTCAAGGAGGAAGGCTATTGAGGCATGGACCCACAAGTACAGGCTGATCATGAAAGTACAGCTCTTCACCTGTACAGCACCTGCAGGAGGTCTGACTCTAAAAACTCAAGTCAATGTGACACTGGGGGGCTCATTTATTGAGCACCTATTTTTTTCACTTTCTTGGCTGTACAGTTTGGGATTTCAGTGGTACCTACAACCTAGAAAGACAGCTGACAACTAACTGGAATGCAGGGCAGATCAAAGTGTTAAGAAATGCATTCAAATGCTCTAAGAGTTCAAGGAGGAGAAGAAATGTTCAGACCCTGGAACCCTCCAGCCAGCCAGCCTATGAGCACAAATAGCCTGGGAACTGCATCTCCAGGAGAGTTGGGAGCAGACTGAATCTGTGATGGGAACCATTATTCTTCTGACATAGATGAGGCTGTGATTACTGACTACTCCTGCACAGGCTGGCAGCTGAGACTGTCCTGAGCCTTGGCTTGGGAAAGAAGGAAGATAAAGATGCCCCAGCCAGTCTGTAAAACACAGTATAGGCTGGGAAGAAACAGTCAGGGATGAGAAAGGTCTAGGTCCAATCTTGACTCTTCCACTTCATAGCTTGTGACCTTAGGGCCAACACTGAACGTCTCTGAGCCTGAAGTTCTTCATCTATGAGGTTGACAACACTTCCATCTCAGAGCTGTTATAAATGTGTGTTAGTTAGCTCCAAGATGCCCAAGATGAAGAACTTAGAGGAGGAAAAGTTTATTTGGCTCATGATGTCAGAGTTCTCAGTTCATGGTCAGCTGATTCCACTGCTCTGGGTCTGAAGTGAGGCAGCACATCATGGCAGAAGGGCATGGTAGAGGAAAGCTTCTCAGTTCATGACAGCCAGATAGCAGAAAGAAGGGGAGAAAAAGAGATGGGGACAAAATGTAAACCCCAAAGATACACCTACTTCCTCCAGCCATGCCCCACCTGCAACAGTTACCACCCAGCACAGTAGTTCTTCCAAATTATTAATCCATCAAATGGATTAATCCACTGATTAGGTTTCAACTCTCATAATCTAATTATTTACCTATTGCTATCTTGTCTCATGAGACTGGGGCCACCTCAGCCAAACTAAAACAAGGTGTGCATGAGGCCTTTAGCACAGACCTGCAGTGTAGTCAGCACCTAGTCAATGGCAGCTGGCACTATTAGTATTGTTATCATTAGTGTTATTATTATCATTAACTAAGATTTACTTGGGTGTTTCTTTGGGGCCACTAGTTGATCTGACTGATTTCTTTGACATTCAGGTAGGTCATGTGGTCCTAGAAGTCACCCAATGCTGCCTCATTGAGGAAATGCCTCATTTCTGAGCTTGGGTGTTGATAAAGATGCCCCATGACCCAGTGCTGTTATTAGTACTCGATACAGGCTTGCTGTGGAAATTAAATGAGCTAACCAAAGAGCGCCTAGCAATACCTGGCATGGAGGAAGTGACAGTGTTGTATAGAAGCAGAGAAGACTGCAGGCACACTCAGGTTTGAACCTCAGGGTCCATTGTTCCTTGCAGTGAACCACAGTAACCCTGAGCAAGTTATTTAAGCCGTGTGTCTCGGTTTCCCCACCTGTGGATTGAGGAGGGGAGTCATGATGCTCATCTCATGGAGATGCTGGGAATTCGGTAAGGAAATAGATGCAGAGCACCTGGCCCTGGCGAAGTACTACATAAGCACTTGCTGACGTTATTCCAAAGCCCTGTGTGTCTGCTGTGGTCAAGAAAACCCAGGTTTGACTTCTGGCTCCAGCAACACGCAGTCACAGAGCAATAGTGAATGACCTAACTCTCTGAGGTTTCCTTGCCTGAAAGCCAGGGTTAATAATGTACACCCCACTTACCATGGTGGGTTGTTAATGTGACAAAGTACTTTGTAAACTGTGAAGAATAATAAAATATTGGATAAATGAAAGAATAAAGGTAAAATACAATAGTGTATAGTTGTTTCTTTTCTTTTTTCTTTTCTTCTTTTTTTTTTTTTAATTTTGGATTGAACTGAGGGGTGCTTAACCACTGAGCCACATCCCCAGCCCTATTTCGTATTTTATTTAGAGACAGGGTCTCACTGAGTTGCTTAGGGCCTCGCTAAATTGCTGAGGCTGGCTTTGAACTCACAATCCTCCCGCCTCAGCCTCCCGAGCTGCTGGGATTACAGGCACACGCCTCCAAGCCTGGTTAGTTTCTTTTTAATTTGAGGAAAACATTTATAAATAAATATGCATGCCTGTGCAGACACTAACATTTTTCAAAGAATAATTAGTAGGACCTAGATGATAAAATAAGGGTTTGAGGACTTTTACTTTTCACCATGCACTCTATATTATCTGAATAATTTTTTTGAAAACAAACTTGATTTCCTCCCATAACTTACAATAAAACCAACATTTTCCTGAACTTTATAGGATTTCCTGAACTTTATAGTGATTTATTAGTAAATCACTTAGACCTTCAGACACTTGGGTTTTTGTCTTGACCCTGAAGTCAAAATGCACAAGCCCCCAGACACTTCCCCACTCTTGGCCTCAGTTTTTCCATCTGTAAAATGGGGTGGTCAGTCTCTTTTCACCTCTCAGCTTTATAAGGCTATAGGGAAGATAAATGATACCTAATAAAAAATAAAAATGAAGGTAAACGAAAAAAGATTTTGAAGCCAACTTACTAGCTGAAACCTAAAATCCAAGAGCTTCTAGGCCTCTAGGACTCCCACCCATAGCCTGAGGAAAGGAAAAGTGACAATTGTTTTGCCCTGAGGCTCTCCATTGGTGTTCCCGATGCATCTAACACTACCTGAGCCTGAGTAAGGTTAGGTCTTCCCCTCCCATCCAGATGACCAGGAGGAGAACCAAACCATAATCCTGAACAGCCCAAGTTCGAGGATTCTGAGGCCAAGACTCCCTGTAGACTCCATCCGCCTTCAACAAGCCAGCCTGCTGCTCCTCAAGGAAGGAGGTGGGGACCCGGCTGGGTGCAGCTCAGCCCTGTCCTCTCAGCACCTCCCCAGAGCCTGCCCCGCTGCCCTCTTCCCCTCGGCCTTCCCTTGGGCACTGGCTGCTTGGTATTCACGCCATGTCATCCTTGCCTGTCTCCATTTGGAAAAGTCTCTTTTTGACCTCTCTGTATGTCTCTCCGTTGCCTTTGTAGGGGGAGGGAGCGAAAGGGAAGGGAGAGAGAGGCGTCTCAGCATTTACCTAATTAGTGGTAATTAGAAGGCAGGGCCCGGGTGCTCTCCTCACAGCTGCTCGGAAGGACAGAAGCGGCTGGAGAGTAGCTGCTAAATGGGCATTGGACACACTCAGAGAGAGAGAGCACAGCCGGCGCCTGCCCCTCACCTCTCTGCTTCACTCCCCATGCAGCCGGGGGACATGCTCTTCCTTGTCCCCACAGCCACTTCTCCCAGGCGTTATTCCTGGGGTTTGCCTTTGATTCTCAAGCCCCAAAACAACAGCCTTGGATTAAGTCAACCAGGCTCCACTATGGCCCAACACTCTCCTAGGGGCTGGTTCCTATGGCAACCCAAACCACGCCCACAGGACAGTGTGGCTCCCAGTGATAGGTGTGCTGCCTTCGGAGAGTACCCAGGCTTTGGTCCCTACTTACCCTGAGCCTATCTGCTCTGGTGCAGAGATCCCTGCAAAGCCAAGCAGTAGGGGTCCCACCCCCACCCCCGTTTGGTGAGGTCAGAATTCCTGTTCAGCTCACTTGTCCCCGGGCAGCTGGTCTCTAACTGCAGAAGAAGCTCCAATCTGATGGCATCTCAAGTGATCAGCACATGTATCCTTCCTCAGCCTCTCCTCTCAGTAGGTGGAATGGAAGTGAGAGGACATTTTTATTGGAAGCATGAACTGAGATGACCCCAACATTAGGCACCAGCTGTTTGGTAGTGTCCATCCTGTGGATGCTTATTAATGATTCTGATTAACCTCTATGGAGATCCATTATCTGTAAGCCAGGGAATATACTATCAATTCCCATCTGTGCCGGATTACTTACAGTTAGTGGTTGGTACTTTTCCATGGTCTCACAACACATCTTAATCAGATGGTGAGTGGGTTTAATTAGCCGAAGTATAGGTTTTATTTTTTTTATTCATATAACTACTTAATCTAATGGAAGCCTATTATCTGTGGCTTTTTTCCCATGCATAATTATTGCTGTTTTTAATTGATGGTGCATCAGGGGTTGCGGCTACAATATGGCAGCTGGAACACAAAGTCGCCTTTCCCCAAAATGAAGGTTGAGAAAATGAGTTGTCAGTGAGGCATCAGATTTCTTGTTTTCATTGAGATGTGAGCTCCCATGTGGAAGCTGCCGGCTCCTGCCAAAAGAAAGAAAATGTGGTTCTCAGCTGGGCGACCCCTGGGCTTCACTGCTGCAAAATGCCCTTCAGGAGCCCTGGGGCTGGAGCCAAATCGGGAACAGCTGGGAAAGATAGCTATTTGTCAATCCAACCAGATCATAAGCAACCCTGGGCAGGGACCTGGTCTTTTTCTTGTTCTGCTTCCTCCATCCCACAGGCCCTGCCTGGGATAGGCTCAGGCACCCTGTGTTTTCTCCGTGTGCATGTGGTAGATTTAACTTAGAGCTGAGATGGTGTGAAAAACTCGGACTCTTGCAGATGTAGTCATTTGTCTTGAATGTGAAGGTGAATCCAAAGCTCTCCCTTCAGAGGGATCCACTTTCAAATTTGGATGGAGCTTTCATCCAACCTACAGAAGATTCTAGCTGTTCCCACTTAGAAATAAGACTAATCTTATCCATCTTATCCATCTCCAATGGGATGAACTACCAAAATTCCAGTGACCATTTGAGATAAAGTGAGATATCTAAGAACAAAAAATGTCACACTTATCCAGATTTATAGGAGAGATAAACAAAAGTGCAGAATGATATCTGGTTAAAAGTAGGAACCATCAATTTTCTATTAACTTTAGAATGCTTAGACTTCCTACAGATCAGTTTCTTCTAGGGGTTGGTGAGCAAAGCTCCCAGTTGGCACAGAATGGAAGGATTCCAGAGTTTTTGATCAATTTTCAGAGTACCTTGGGCCAAGCAGGACAGGGAGCCCTGTTCAACTCTGGAGAAGCTGAGATAGTCAGGAGACAGACTTGTCCCTCCTGCTCTCTCTTGGCACCCTTCCCCCACTCTCCCTCTTGCCTCCAGCTCTCTCCAGACCCTTAGCGTTAGTCATAGGAAATCTGCATAGCTGGGTTCAAAGACTTATTTCCCCTCCCGCTTGTCTCTTCCTGTAATGTGACACAGAAAGGAGGCCATGGAAGAAAAGGTGCCAGGGCTTTCTGGTTGAACGGCCTTTTCCAGGACAGTCTGAGTTCCTGGAGGCAAGGACTTCCTTTCCCAGTCCACAGTCATGGTGGGCTATTGTTGGTGGTGGCATTGGGTTTATTCCTTCGTTCCCATTTTGCAAAAATATTTGTACAGAGACTTCTGTGTCTGACCCACAGTCAGCAGCAGACAGGAGCCACGGATTCCTCTTGCAGCGTTTTACAGGGTGACGGATCAGATAATGTACACTTAGCGAGTGCACAAATAATGTGAATCAGGGTTGGCATAGTGCAGTGAGGTGTAAAAAAAGCAATTTGAATTGTTCTAGGGAAACGCCAGAGCCGCTCTGACATGCTTGCTCGCCAGCATGCTGCCCTGTGCCCCTCCAGAGGGCTGAGCTCCGGGCTCTGGCTGGAATGGCAGTGAGGCTGCCCAGCGGTACTGGCCTGCAGGGGCGCTTTCCCTGGGCTGGGAGGAGTGCTACATCCACACAGAGGAGGGAGAGGACACAGGCATTTTCATGACTCCATCTCACATTGGAGGGGATGGCTTGACCACTGATCTCTTGAGTCGCTCATGGAAAGGAGCTGGGAAACAAGTGCGAAAAATTAAACCCTGTGTCTTTGCACGTGGCCACACATGAGCAGGCAAGTTGACGCTGTATATATACCTACTTGGGAGGATCTCTCCATGGTGTCCTTGGACTTCTAGAAGTCTCTAGTCCATCCCCCTGCCTCCAGACAGAACTGTGCCTCTTCTCCCACACAACAAATGGGTTTCAGATTTGTTTTAAAGACTCTCCAAGGGAAGGAGTTTTCGCATCCTCTCTTAGTCACCTGTTCTAGTATCTCAGAACGCCCACCCTCCGGAAGTTCCTCACATCCAGCCTAAATTCAGTCCTTCAGGCAGCCTTCCACTCACATGTTGTCATGAGGGTCTGGCCATGCCTGGCAAACTGATAGCACGTGTGCTTGCATATGCCTAAGCACGGACCTGGACACAGCCCCCTATCAAGTATCAAGGCATTCCTGGTGAAGGGTGGTTTTATGAGCAGGTTGCCAGCTCATCCCTTAGATTTCCCCCAACACCCAACACACACACACACACACACACACACGCAAACACAAACACACACACTCTTTTCTACCCTGGATTGAGCCAGGCACTTTCTCAGTCTAGCTTCTACTACCTGATGACACTCTGCAAGACAGGAGGCTGATCCCGGCCTTGTGCTGGCTCTGTCAGCCTCTGCCCTTGCAACCCCTCCTCCCACCACGCAGCTTCCGTGAGGTTTCCTGTCCAGAGCAGGAGACAGGCTGTTTATCACCGTGACACCTGCCGGGAAGCCCTACCTTGCAAAGCCACCGAGTTTCTGCAATCCTCCCAGACCTGGCTTCCCTCAGCCCTAGCCATTGTCACCCAGCTTTCCAGGGAACCAAGGCAATGCCCACAGAAGATGGTCAATAAAATGGCTTGGATTTATTTTTCAATAACCACGAGAAGACATTGCCAACCTTCCCCATTAAATCCCTTCGTCAAGTCAAGCTCCAAACCTGAAACTCAGCATCTGGGTGTTTTACCAGACCTGGTCATAGGAAAAGTGGCAGGAAATCTCTTGATTGTTTCAAATGAAAGCCGATTACTGGGAGTGAGGGAGTTTTCTGGTGGCTCGGGAAGCTGAGAGGTTTCGGATAATGTATGGCCAGCCTGCCGCCTGCCCACCTGCATTACTGACCTCAGAGTGGTCAGGCGGGGAGCCCAGCACAGATTAAGAACACAAACAAAAGGGAAGACAGGACAGGCCTGGGGACAGACAGCCTGCTGAGGGACAAGCCGAGGCCTCCAGATTTTTTTCCCAGGAAATCTGGGGACACATTTCCATGTTGTCTTTGCATAAATTTGTGTGCTGATTTGCATACATTTGCATTTTTGCCTTCAAAACACCCAAACTCCCAGAATATAAAGTAAAATGCAATTAATTAATTAATTAGTATGATAGATGACAAGTGTAACCATACTGAAAATACAGGATCAGTTGGGGGGGGCTGATCTAGAGATGGATTTTCTAGGTTGTCCCCCTAAGCCAGGATGGATCTGGGGACCTGGTGCAACCTGTTCTGAAGTTGTCTGCCTCCCCCACTAGACAGTGAGCCTTTGAGAGCAGAAACAGAACTCTTTGATCTCCATATCCCTGGGCTCTAGCATGGGCCCCACACATGCGAGACTGTTAATAACCATTCAGAGAATAAGAGAGCGGTAACTAAGCAAGCGAAGGACGCTTCTATAAACTTATGGCTCACTGGCAGTTCAGAAAGAACAGACACTAACCCCACGGGAAATGGACTAGACAAGGTTCAGACAAGCCCTAGAGGGAGCTGGGAGACAAAGTCCTCACTGACCTGTTGACCACGATGTGGTTCTGCTCAAACCCTGAGTGGGAGGAGGTCTGGAACTAAGTCTGGAGAGAGTCCTGAGATTGTTGATCTGTCCCTGCCTAACAGAAAGAGCTTGTGGACCTGAGAAGGTACAAACCAAGACCTGGACCACATCATGACAGGACAAAAGGAAAAGCAGAGGCTTTGGAGTCTGCCCTCTGTCTGTTGGAACTACAAGGTTTTCTGGTTTTCAGAACCTAAAAAGGGCCCAAGGAGGTGACACGACCTATCTTCCTGTGGCACCTAGCACAGGGCCTTAGCCAGAAAAGAATCTCAGCAAATTCTTATTAAATTACCTTACATATAATACTCAACAAATATTGTTTAATTGATTCATTCTCTAATCACTTTCCAAAAGTCCTCTTCCCAGCTTCAACTCCTCACTTATTGACACTGTGTCTCCTCCACAAAGAGACAAGTAATTTCTGCAAACCCCAAGAGGAGCATTATACCATAAAATATATCACAAGCCCTTCATTCTTTGAAACAGGAAGTTCTACCTGATGTCTCACCTAATCTCGCTTACTACAATATGTCTGTCCTTGTTTATTCCAAACCTGGAAAACATTAAGAATGATCACTTTTCCTCCTACACACATCTCCTCTATGTTCATCCACTATGACAAGTGTTAAGCACATGGACTTGAGCTACAGGCCCAGATTAGAGTCCTGGCTCCACCCCTCCTAGCTGTGGACAAGTTATTTCATTTCTCTGTCTCATCTGTAAAATGAGGATGATAATGATGTTCATGCCATAGGGTTTCCTTGAGGATTAAATGAGATGATATACATGCCGTGCTTACCACAGTGCTTGGCACCTAATAAATACTACTAGAGCATTAGCTCTTATTTCTTTATAATACAACCCCTACGCCTTTGCTTTAGAGGAAAAGAGAAAACAATAGCTGACTGAAAGAGTTGAAGAGACAGGAGAGTGTCACAGAAGTGACACACAGTGGAAGCTTAATAGTTTGCTCTTCACTAGGCAATACCCAAAATATAAACTCTGAAGCTAGTGCTTAGAGAAGCCAGGGTGCTGCTTGGATAAAGAAGCCAAAGGTTCTCAGAAGCTGGCCAGGCACATTCGGCAGGTTGGCACAGGTCGCCTAATCAGGGACACCAGTGGAGCCAGGGATTTAGGGATGTGCCCCAGGCTTTGGGGATCAAGATGATGTGAGGCCTGGGAGAGACTGCAGAGGAAACAGCCCCACCCAGGATTAGCAACCATGGCATTCTCAGGCTGCAACTGCTGGGGAGGATGAATGAGACAGGCCTGCAGTTAGAGGGCACTGGAAAATATCAGAAAGAACACTGCTGCTAACACCATTCTCCCTCCCACTCCCCAGCTCTCAATGCAGCAGTGTGGACACATGACCAAGAAAGAGGAGAATGTGAAGAGGTAACTGGCTTATCCATGAGTTCCAAAGAAAACACCAACTGGGAACTCCAAAGCCAGGGAGTTTTCCTGAAACCACGAGAAAGGAATCCAGAGAGAGCCAAACCAGAACTGGCATATCCCGTTGAGTTTCTACCATTAGGCCAGGTGCTTGGGCTAACTCTAACTAATTTTTCAAAACAACTCTGAGATGTAGCTCTCATTGTCTCCCATTTTACAGATGCGAATAGGAGAGATAGCAAGCTTGCTGAAGCTCAACAGGATGAGTGGAAGGGTAGATGAGAGGGCAGGTGAACTCTGGACCAAGGCCTGCACCCTTTGTACTACTCTGGAGGAGGAAGGGCACACACTGGGGAGAAGCACACACAGGGGTGGAGGGAGAGGTGTTGAGAAAGGGAGGAGATGGAGGTGCTTGGTGGGGGTTGAGCAGAAGCAGGAGCCTGGAAGTTGTGTGCATCTGACATTCAGTGAATAGTATGCAAATGAGATGCAAAAACCACATGCAAATGAGTACGTGGGTTTATTTTAGCCAACCACTCAGCTCCATTTGGCACAACTGTAGCACAAGGCATTCCTCCCCAAAGCTAGCAGACCCACACTTCTTGCAAGTGTCTGGGCTAAAGGCGCCCCATTCTCCACCCTATTTCTGGGCTCAGCCTCCCTCCCTGCCTTTATCTTGAGATGAGGCCATTCACATCAGCACCTCTCCAGACAGACACTCCAGAGGACAGCTGACCTTGTCAGTTTCCTAATGGGGTAACCCCTCATCCCTTGATCTATCTCCACCTCTTTTGCCTATACTAGGAAATTTCTGGCTGCCTGGGCTCAACAATTGCCATTTTCCTGACCCACTTGTCAAATGATTCTCTCAGTTCTGTATCTCCTTTACAAATGCCAGCAGAAATGAAACCTTCCCTTTGAAGGGAAGCCTCTGCTCAACGAAGTTCAGCAGATTCTAGGCTGAGCACCTGCTTCACACCTAGTCTTTGGTCAATCCTGTGTTTGGAAAGAATCTACTGAAGAGATTTTATGCTGCACCTGGGCTAGGTCCACAGTAGTTGGCAGTCTCTCCCATTTTTGAAGACATTTAATGAAGAATCTGGGCTAGTCCTGACTAACCATTCCATTTTTAATCCCTTATTTTCTGTCTCAAACTTCTTGCCAATGTCTGCTTTCAGTCCTCACTGCTGAATGCTAGCCCATTCTCTACTCTTTTGTACGCAGTGCAGATGAAGAATCCCTGCCCTCTTAACTTTAGATGTAGGAAAGGAATTGGGAATTGGGAAGAGTTGATACACTTATTGACAAAATGCTGGACTTTTATTTTCTTTCATTTGCTTGGAAACCATAGCTCATGTCCAAGCCTCAATGCCAATGGCCCTGGAGACCTCCTGACTCTCAGCATGGGCAAATTGTGAAATCTGAGGAAAGCAATGATCTCTTTGCACTTGTTTATGTTTCCAAAAGGGGCTCAAGATAATCATTTTGTTTTAAAAGTCAATATCAGCAGAGCCATTTGCAAGATGAACTGTCCATGGGGGCAGTCATTGAAAGGCAGCATCCTATTGGTCAGCAAATTCTCAGGAGTTGGAATGGTCTGTTTTAGAGGCAGCATTCTTTGAGAAACCTGCCTTTCCTCTCTAGGGTCAGATTCAGATTCAAGCAACAAGTACTATGTGCATATTTTGTGCCAGCCACTATGCTTGGTAGCCTCATATACATTATCTCTTTAAATCCCATCCTCACAGCTACCTTAAAGATAGGTTACCTATCCCACCTTAAGAGATGAAGAAATCAAAGGTCGTGGCTAATTCAGTAACTCCTCAGTCTCTTTTGGAATCTTAATGGTCAGAAAATGCTACCAGATATCTACTTAAACTCTTTCTGAATGCTACTTTCCTTTTGATGTCTTTTATTCCAGTTACGGAAATCAAGTGGTTGGTATGCTTGAACCACTTTCCATGGTCCAGGGTTGCAGATGGCTGCAAACTCCATTCTTTGAATCAACACCACCCAACCCACACCTCCACCCCTGGTGGAAGGAGAAGGCAACTCCCAGGAAAGGTAAGCAGGCGCAGAAAGACCCTCTGGCAAGATCACAGGCAAAGTGACAGTCCCTCCCCAACTCTCTGGCTTCGCCCTAGAATGACTCACAATTCCAACTTCAGGCACTTTCTCTCTCTTTTGATGTTGCTGTTCCTGGCATCTTCAGCAAGGAGGCTGAGGAAGCAGCCTAGAATATTAAAGGGACACATGTGGGCTGGTGACTGCATTAAATGCTGTAACTCTGGCATCTAAGTGGGCTTTTGTTTAGATAAATAGCATTTGCATCATCCAAATCCTTCCATTATTGGGCTTCTACTGATCGAGGGCTAAGCTGAACTGTGCATGAAGTCAGCAATGAAGATGTGGTTCTGCCATCTGGGAGCTGAGAGCTCCCTCCTCACAGTAAAACAACTTCCATCCTCCATCCATTGGGCCAACTCCTCCCCCCACCCCCACCCCAATGCAGCACAATTAGAAAGCTTCCAAGAAATCATTGAAATAAACTGGACAAGACAAAAAATGCAAGGTTTCCTGTGGGCCGTCAGAAAAAAAATCCTGATTTTCCCTGACAATTGTCCTACATTGATTCTTCTCTGTACATGAGGGTCTTGGGACCTAGAACAGAGGGGCACAGAATAGACAGTGAATATATATGTTGAATGGATGGCAAAATGAGTGGACATTAGGTGAACAGATGAATAACATAAGATCAAGAGACAGTGCGGAGTGCTGGGATTGTCACACAGTGATAGAGCACTTGTATCGCAGGTATGAGACACTGGGTTCGATCCTCAGCACCACTACAACTAAAACCAATTTTAAAAAAGAGAGAGAGAGAAACAGTGTGGAGAAAGACTGCTGGTTTCCTAAAACTCACCATCCATGCTAGGGGAAAATGACCTGTCTCACTGTTTACTCCCCATCCACACTCCATCTATACCAGCCCCTGGGAGTGGAGATGTGCCCCCTCCTACCTCTGCAGAAAGGCAGTTCGGATGCCTCATTGTGCCTGGGGAAGCTTCTCTCTAAACCCAGGGACAGCTGGGATTACGCCTGGCACAGTTCTTTATAAGGATGCCTTAGACAATGGGGGCCTAGCTCCTCAGGAGCCAAGAAGCTTTGTTAAAAAGACAGCTAGTTAGAAAGTGGACAGTATTTTTAAACGCATGAGTGTGCTGAATAATTAAGCAAAAACTTTTGTTTTCATGGAAAAAATGTCCTCCAAATGCTGCATCAAGTAGGATACTGAATTTGCCACAGGCAGTTGTTGGCAAGATAGTGACACTGTATTGCTTCCAGTCCAGACAAAAAGAATTCGGATGAGACCCCTAGGCCATGAGCCTCAGCTCACACATAGCTCCTGCTTCCTGATGCAGAACTGCCATTTTGGGCCTATCAGACAAGGTCACTCCAAGGTCACTCAGTCTTTGCCCTGCCACCATCCTGAACTTTCATTGAATCATGATATTGGGAGTAACCAATCCAACTTCCATTTTACGTAGGAAAACACTAAGGATCCGAGAGGTCATGAGATTTGACAAAAGTCCCACACTAAGTAATGACCATGCTGATCGTCTAAAATGCCTTTAACCATCTTCTCTGCCAACTTGAGCGCAGTTCATCCTTTAATGCTCTGCTGAAGTCTTCTCTTGCTCAGTTTTTTCCTCTTTTTCATTCTGGGGGTTCAACCCAGGGCCTCACATATGCTAAGCCTGCCCTATACTACAAAGCTACACCCCAGGCCTCATTTTTTTTTCCCCAATCCATCACTTTATAAAGAATTTCTCTCCTCCTCTTTGAATTCTTAAAACAGTTGCTTCTTAGAATGTTTACCATCTGCATCATTCATGACCTCACTGGCTCCTGCTAAACTGCATTATTAATTAACTACCATATGACTTTGTTTTGTTTTGATTTGCTTTGTTTTTGGTACCAGGAATTGAACTCAGGGGCACTTGACCACTGAGCCACATCTGCAGCCCTGTTTTGTATTTTATTTAGAGACAGGGTCTCACTGAATTGCTTAGTGTCTCCCTTTTGCTGAGGCTGGCTTTGAACTTGCAGTCCTCCTGCCTCAGCCTCCTGAGCTGCTGGGATTATAGGTGTGCACCACTGTGCCTGGTGGAAAAGTATCTTTGATTAAAGAAAAGATAAGGTCTTGAAGGGCAGGAATGTTCTTTCATGCCTCCTTGCATTTTCTTCAGTATCTAGCACATAAGAGATAAATATCTGTTTCAAATGTGAATTAATGAATAGATGAATGAATTGAATGAATGATAGTGTTTAAGAGGTACTTAATGAGAATAAAATGATAAATTAATCAAATTATTTCAGCTTAGTGTCAGTATTTGCTTAAAGATGTAGCGATGGCTTACACAGAAATACACATGCACCCACACACAGCATTTGAGTATGACAATCCTTCAGGCCATTGCATTTCATATTAACTTTACAGATGAGGAAACTGAAGCATAGACAAAAGAGAAGAAACCCACCACTTGCTTGCAAACAGGAAAAAATGCAGAAGGAACTGGAAAGCCCTGCTGGAGACACATGGTGCTCCTTTTCCTCCACAGATAATTGATTCTTTAGAGTGAGGGGTGGACAGGAAGTGAGTCCTCCCAGAATAGCTAGAGCACCTTCAGTGGATGTTCTCAGGCCCCAGGGGACCAAGGGAAAATAATTCCACTCTTCAGAAAAGAGAAAAAAAGGACACATAGTTAATATCTCTTCTTCATACTCAAAGTTACAGGTGTGACTAGGAGGTTATTAATTATAAAACTGCCTTATTAAGCTGTAATGGAAGCATTGGTGTTTTTTTTTTTTTAATTCTCTAAGTACTTGTAGCAAATTTTAGCATTAAAAATTACTTGAGTCAAAATTATTTACCAGTATGGTAATTCCTTCTAAGACAACTCTGAAGTCATTTTCCTCACCAGTACCACCCGATAGAGTAATTGGCTGCAATTAACGATGACTTTGTCATTCCTCTCAGAGTCTGGCTCTAGCATCCGTGAAACATACAGATCTTTTTCTCTTTCCCAGCTGGGACTTGGAGCTCCTGCAAGTCTTGTCCTCCATTCAGAAAGGAAAGGGAAGGTATTCCCTGGTGTAATACATCACAGCATCTCAGAGATGGAGGGGCCTCCCATCAGTGGACCCCGAGGTCCTCAAAGTGATACAAAAGGTCATTCCAGGACACAAACAAACTTTAAGAAAATTATCATTTTTATATCAAGGAAGAGTGACTTCCACACCAAAACCACATTCTACAGATAGGTTTTCTTAGAGTGAGGACAAGGTTTAAATGTAAGTCACTTGAAGGAAAAATATTTGAAGATCTGACGAAACTCACAAAAATACTATGTGAGTAATTGGGGACTGGAAAATACTGGCATCCACACACCTTTATTTTACAGGAGTGGAAACCAAAGCTCTGGGAAGCAATCACATCACCAGAATCCAGCTCTGGGAACTCCCAGACCATTTTTGCTTTCTTTCTCCACCTCCCTTCATCCCAGAGCAGCCAATGCAGATAATGTGATGCTGATGAAGTTTTTTTGGACACATTGCAGGACTGCCCCTCTCCTTCTCCAAGGTCCCAATCCCCCACTGAGGTAATACATGCTCAAATAATTTCAAAATCCACCACCTGCCCCATTACTAGGAACCCAAGCACCCACCAAACCAAACTTGTCCTGGAGACCCATTCCTTTTGGATGCCATAGAAAACTAATTATACCCAGGGCTTCATAGGTCTCTCTCTGCTAGTTACATAAATATACTTTAGAGGCACTTCCTAGGATCAAGAGAATTGTTCTAATACAAGCATCACCTGACAACAAAGAGACAGGAAGGCCCCTTACTGAATTTTTAAACATCAACTGGAAGACATTGTCTCAGCTAACTAGGTTTTGGGTTCCGGTGGCCCATTCTATAAAACAATTGTTCAGTGAACATTATTTTACAGTCTCCACCTAGAAACGCTCCCTGTTGACATCATCCTTCCTGCCCTCTGGCTTGAACTACACAAAGATTGCATTGATGATATTTTGTAAAGCCCCCTGTACATGTCACTGAGCACCAAGAATATGAGAGACCAAGGTCACATTGGTCCCTCAGGCCAGGACCTTCCAGGGTGACACAAGAAAGATACCACTGGCTGGCCAGCCCCACTCACCAACCAAAAATGGACACCTCTCTTAGGAGAGGTTGGGGCTTTAGGGACACTTGCCCTTTCAAAACTTTGGAAATCTCGAAGCGTCTTTTGGCTACACCTTTAGAGTGAAGCCTTTGGCCATTGCTGGCCTTCCTAAGCCCTTATTTTTTTAACCTCCAGTCTTGTCCTACTGAGGGAGGTACCAATTTCTTAGTCTCCCTGGGCTGACCTCCAGGTGGCTTCCACATCTCCTCCAGACAATGAAGTAGAGCTTTGGGGGCTGTGGCTAGATCAGCAAGGCTCAAGTGCTAAACCAAGTGAAGGTAAGGGCAAGACCTGTGTGGGGATGTAGAAAGGAGCCACTGAGGTTTACATTCTCCAGGCTGCGGAATAGTACAATCCTTGACTGCACACTCAGGATTTTTCATGCTTGGGGACACACTTCCAAGTGACTAGACTGCTGACCGGACATTGCCTCAGGTGAGCTTCGCTTGTCCTTCTCTCTCCCTCCTCCCTTTGCAAAACTATGTGACTCCTAATTGGACCATCCTTACAGACTATCATGTTACACTACTGGTTTCTTTGTTCTCAGACTCCCCTCTTCTATAAAAGTGCTGTACTTCTTTAATAAATCTGAGACTGTGTCTAGAACCTGCTCTCTAGAACCAGAATTGTGTTCTCCATTGCCTTACCCCCTCCAGAAGGGAAAAATATCCCACGAGGTCGAGGCCCAGCCAAATGGCTACTACAGACCTGCCTCCTCCTCCTTTTTTTTTTTTTAATTGTTTGTTCTATTCAGTCATACATGAGAGCAGAATGCATTTTGATTCATTGTACACAAATGGAATACAGCTTTTCATTTCTCTGGTTGTGCATAATGTAGAGTCACACCATTCATGTAATCATACATGTACACAGGGTAATATTTGTCTCATTCCACCATCTTTCCTCCCCCCTGACCCGACATCTCCCCTCCCCTCATTTCCCTCTACACAATCCAGCGTTCTTCCACTCTTCCCTTACCACCCACCATTGTGTATCAGCATTCACTTATCAGAGAAAACATTGTCTTTGGTTTTTTTGAGATTGGCTTATTTCATTTAGCACGATACTCTCCAACTCCACCCATTTACCTGCAAGTGCCATAATTTAAGGCTGAGTAATATTCCATTGTGTATATATACCACAGTTTCTTTATCCATTCATCTATTGAAGGACATCTAGGTTGGTTCCACAATCTAGCTATTGTGAATTGAGCTTTTATAAACATTGATGTGGCTGACTCACTGTAGTATGCTGATTTAAGTCCTTTGGGTATAAACCAAGGAGTGGGGTAGCTGGGCCATATGGTG
>JAJEJO010053181.1:0-30221 GCA_020662805.1 Glaucomys volans | reverse complement strand
TTCTTTTTTTTTTTTTTTTTTTTTTGGACTGGGGATTGAATCCAGGGGCACTCGACCACTGAGCCACATTCCCAGCCCTATTTTGTATTTTATTTAGAGACAGGGTCTCACTGAGTTGCTTAGGGCCTCGCTAAGTGGCTGAGGCTGGCTTTGAACTCACGATCCTCCTGCCTCAGCCTCCCAAGTGTTGGGATTACAGGCGTGTGCCACCGTATTGCTTGCATTCTTGATAATTGCCATTCTGACTGGAGTGAGATGAAATTTAAGAGCAGATTTGATTTGCATTTCTCTAACTGAAAGAGATGATGAACATTTTTTCATAAATTTGGTGATCGATTGTATTTCTTCTTCTGTGAAATGTCTGTTCAGTTCCTTAGCCCATTTATTGATTGGGTTATTTGTTTTTCTGGTGTTAAGTTTTTTGAGTTCTTTATATATCCTGGAGATTAGTGCTCTATCTGGGTAAAGATTTTTTCCCATTTTGTAGGCTCTCTCTTCACCTTATTTTTTCCTTTACTGAGAAGCTTTTTAGTTAGCTTGATTTATTTATTCTTAATTTATTGATTCTTAATTTATTCTTGATTTATTGATTCTTAATTTTACTTCTTGCACTTTAGGAGTCTTGTTAAGGAAGTCAGGTCATAAGCCCACATGATGAAGATTTGGGCCTACTTTTTCTTCTATTAGGTGCAGGGTCTCTGTTCTAGTGCCTAAGTCATTGATCTACTTTGAGTTGATTTTTGTGCAGAGTGAGAGGTAGAGGTTTAATTTCATTTGTTACATGTGGATTTCCAGTTTTCCCAGCACCATTTGTTGAATAGGCTATCTTTTCTCCAGTGTATATTTTTGGCACCTTTGTCTAGTATGAGATACCTGTAATCATGAGGGTTTGTCTCTGTGTCCTCTCTTTTGTACCATTGATCTACATGGCTGTTTGGTGCCAACCCCAGGCCATTTTTGTTACTACTGGTCTGTAGTGCAGTTTAAGGTCTGGAAGTGTGACGCCTCCTGCTTCACTCTCCTTGCCTCCTGCTTCACTCTCCTTGGATTGCCTTGGCTATTCCAGGTTTCTTATTTTTCCAAATGAAGTTCATCATTGCTTTTTCTATTTCTATGAAGAATGTCATTGGGATTTTAATAGGAATTGCATCGAATCTCTATAACCCTTTTGGTAATATGGCCGTTTTGACATATTAATTATGCCTATCCAGGAGCATGGGAGAAGAGCTGCCTCCTTCTTAGGCTTCAGCTTCCTTGACTATAACATGAAGGGATTTGATGTAAATACATTCCAAGTTCCCCGCCCATCAGTCCTTGACCTCTTCCTAGCACCGTGCCTTCAAACATTTTCCATTTGGATTTTTTTCTTTCCTCATAATCTTCATTCTCCATCAATGATTAAAAGGCTTAGAGCTTATCCACTAGATATCCTCACAAAGGAGCTCTTTAGAGTTCTGGGCCTTGACAAAGACTAAAGCTGGAAGAGTGACAGTTGTCCTTTCCCTTGAAGGCCTGAGTGTTAGAGAAAGAGGGCCATGAAGGAAGACCTGGGTTCAAGGCCCAGCTGCACCACAGCTAGTTAAGTGCTAGGAGCAAGTTACTTAGTCTCTCTGAGCCTCAGTTTCCCCATTGGTCCAATAGAAAAACATTGGCTCCTGGATCACAGGGTCCTCATGGGAAGTGAATGAGGTCTTTACATGGCTGACATACAGAAGTCCTCAGCAAGCACTAACTGTAGGATTTGAACAACTCTTTGCTGAGAACAGAACTGGTCCCCTTAAAATCAGTCTGCTTCTGTTGGTGAGTTTCTCCCAAACCCTGGATTTAAATTGTGTGTTCAGTTTTATCCCAAAATAAAAGAGAGGAGGGTGAAAAAGACAGGATTGAGTATAGAACAGCCCAAAACAAGTCAGTGTTGCCCTGACCCAAATGGCAAGCAACAGAGAGGGTCTCCGGCAGCCTGGGTCCCTGGTTTCAGGCTTCTAGTTAAACCAGGACGCCTAATTCCCACTGCTATCCCCCACTCCTTTACATCCTCTGGCCTTTCAATCAAACACTTCAAAGAGATGCCCGGAGAAGGGAACTGAATTCTCTGCTCACTGGTTTTCATGAGAGGAAACCAAAGAATGTTTCTTTTTGAGACTGCATCTGCTCATCCAAACCAATTTTACTAGCTGGGGGGACTTGAGCTCAAAGGCAGGCTCCGGGGCTGATGGAATTCAGATGTGAGGCTGCAGAGAAAATGCAGCCCACCAGGAAAATGAGGCTCCCGGCATGGCAAGGATAGGGGCTGCCAGGGGCGGGGAGGGGGGGGGGGGGGGGCAGCCAGGGAGAAGGGCCAAGGGTGAGAGGAAGAGAGCAGCGGAAGGGGAGAGGAGAGGAGACAAAGCCCAGGAAAGTATTTTATTTTTCTTCTTTAAAGAATGAAAAAAACAAATACTCAAACTGTTTCAACTGATGGGAAATGTTCGTCTGCCGAAGGCGCTATTAAGACGGGAGATAAGGAAACGACGGAGATAGGAAATAATTATTTTGTATCTGTCTTTATAAATGAAAATGAAGGGCATTAACTCAAATAGGATTTAGATATTCAGGGACAGAAGGGAATGAATTAGGAAATAATTCTGATAACATAGGAAATGTTTATTAAAAGGTCAGGGGGGCTCTTGAAACTGACAAGCCCTCATGGGCCAGATTAAAACCTGCTAAGCTGTGAAGGAGACTCGGGTGGGCCAAAGCTGAGGGTCCGCCGGGTACCACTTGGGTGAGATAACTCAGCTCAGGACAGAAGATCGATGGAAAAGGTGATTGGCCCCTGGCCCGACTTGGAAGTTGGTGACCTCACTCAACAGGTGGAGTCAGTTGCTGTGCTGAGAGCAAACTGCCCAGCCAGACTTCATTCCCACAAGGAGCCCCATCCTCACTTGCATCCTCCCCCAGGGGTGGGACATGAGAAGTTGGCTGGGAAGGAGAAGCAGGGAGCCACAGTGCTTCATGTACCTGCCCAGCCAAACAGTTCTTCACCCTTCCTAGGGAGACAGCAGGCAAGCACAGTTATGAGCCCAGGCTCGGCTGTCACATCTCCACTATGGCTTCATCCCCTACTAACTGCTGACTGTAGAGACCTCAGCTTCCTGGACCTCGGCTTCCTCACCTGTAAAATGGAGAACTAATGATCACACCTCTCTCAGGGTAGTTGGAAGGATGAAGTGAGGAAATATATGCACGTTCTTAGAACAGTAAATATAGTAAATAATAAAATCAGTTATTATAATACAAGTAGTAAAGGTGTCCTGACTAACCTTTCCAAACTAAGTAATTCTTCTGTATGTCCATGCTTAGTCCTTCCTGCTGCCATTCCAGCCTGTCCCGATTGAAAAGAATAACTGTTCATGTCCAGCTACATGTCTTCCTGTCTTGGAATTATCTGAGTTCTGTCACAGAAACAGCTCTTCCCCATGCCCCTCCTCCCCTACCCTTCTACCTACCAGCAAAGCTTTTCCACAGTTGAAACCGGTGTCCCTGTAGACTGACCACATTAATGGTTCTCACAGGAAAGAGAATCTGTGCCTCCAATGGAGGAGGGAGGAAGTCACAGGCTTCTGTCCCCTAATCTCCATAACCCTGTGGCAACATGAAACTTGGGAGTCCTTTCTGTATCCATGTTGCCTCCTACACAGATACAGAAGAGACCTGGGACACCCTCCAGGGACAGAGTGCCACAGAGGACCCCTCTGCAGGTGTCTAAGCTTAGCATCGCCCCGAGGAAATCTAGGGGCTGGCTCTTTGGACTCTCTGAAAGCTCTCTGCTGACAGGATCAGATAATCAGCTAATACCCGACCCTGCCGTGTCCTGAGCCCTGGGACGGATACATTAACAATGTCATCGACTGCCTTCTAAGAGCCTTAGCCAGCTTACTGCCTCTTTTAGTGAGTCTGCCCTGGGTAATTATTCCAAACTCATGCCTGTGAGGAGGGCCGAGTGTCTCAGTGTCGTGTCACTGTAATCCTCTGGAAAGATCTCTCATTGGCTCCATCAAAGGGTTGCCTGTTCAGTCTCTTCTCCTCTCCACATTTAGCTCTCCCAAAGTTTATGTGCTGGCTGTCAAAGATAGTAAGTTAGTCCTGCCAAGGGGATGCTTAGATAAGTTTTAGAGAAAATGGTTTGGGATGAAAGATTGACCCTGGGATCCACAGAGGCAGGGGCCCGGGGAAGCTCCAAAATGCCCTTGCAGCCGGGCGTGGTGGGGCACGCCTGTAATCCAAGTGACTCAGGAGGCTGAGTCAGGAGGATCACGAGTTCAAAGCCAGCCTCAGCAACTTAGCGAGGCCCTAAGCAACTCAGTGAGACCCTGTCTCTAAATAAAATACAAAATAGGGCTGGGGATGTGACTCAGTGGCCGAGTGTCCCTGAGTTCAATCCCTGGTTCCAAAAAAAAAAAAAAAATGCCCTTGCTCCTCAGTCTGAGGAATAAACCCTTCCCAGTCAGCCTGGCAGAAAGTCACTGGGCCACTCATTCAGGTCAACAGAAAACAGGGGCAAAACGAGTAACAGAGGCCCAGCACATCTAGCTGCCTCCACTGGGGGTGGGGTGGGGGGGGTCCAGGGAGGAGATAATATTTGGTGCCCCAACAAATCCACATTGTGTGTGTGTGCAAAGCTAGGAGCTAGCTGCTCCCCGTCTGGAACAGGCACCTGCACAGTGGATGGAAGACAGAGCTGGACTGGAATCCAGCTCTGAACATCCCTTAACCTCTCTGAGCCACCTGAATTTCCTTGTCCTTTAAAAAAGTGCCTTTCTTAAGGTATTGACCTCACAGGAATTTTTGTGAGGATTAAATGAGCAAGTGCCCAGAATCTAATGGCCAGTGCCCAGTACATTTCAGCTTTTCTTAATTGCTTTTTTTAAAATTAATGTAGCATTTTGCAGTTTACAAAGCACTTTCACATATATTAACTAATTCATTTCTTGCAGTATTCCTGTAAGGAAGTCATCATGAACTCTGAGTTAGGGATGCCACACCAAAGCTCAAGTAAATCTAATGACTTGCCCAAGGTTAATAATTCATAATTTAAAACACCTCAACAGAGGCCAGTTGCTTGCTTAGGATTTTGAACATTTGGGTCAGGTCCCGAGAACTACAGCCCTGATGAGAATCGTCTCCCACTGCTTGAAGTGTCTTGCTGCAGGAGCAAGGCTGAGGGTCCACGCCCAGCTGGCTTGCAGCTGTCTCTGAGCCAGGCCAGGACATGGCGCTGTTCAGGGCATGTGCAGGGCTGAGGATCGATCAGTGTCATAGTGCAGAATGTTTCAAAGCCACTCGGATTCAGAGCTCTGTTGTAGCTCGGTGGAGAGTGTAGAGAAGGGGGTGACAATGTCACACATGAATAATGCATAGAGGGTGCTGAGCTTCAGTTTCAGCCAGATCCAAATGCTCATTTCATCTTTGATTTCGCCTTCTGGCTGTGCCACTCCCTGTAGCCACTGATCCCAGGGACTTCTGCTGGAGCCGTATGGCTGCCCGCTAAATTGGCTGTTCTTGATAGTGAATAGAAAGAGGAGGGGGGCTGGGGGCAGAGAGGAAAAAAGATAAGTCGAGGGGAGGGGATTAGGGAAGATGAAAGAGGAAGATGAGAGAAGGAAGATCTTTCACCGCACTACTCTTACACAGACTGCCACGGACCCGAGAACTTGGTGAGGTTTTGTTCCAGGGGAACTTTCCTGGTCTTCTCACTGTGTGGTTGTCACAGACTGAACTCTGTTCTCCCCAAGAAGTGGGAGTGGTACAGGGCCAGGCCCCTGGTGGAGGGGGAGACCAGGAGGGGAGGCCTGATGGTTTGCAGGGAGGTGAAAAGAGAAACAGCCCCTTCCAGAAGGGGCAGAGGGCAGACTGGAGCCCTTCACTCAGCAAGATCTGATGCCAGCCCGGGGAACTAAGCACAAACACAGACAGGCAGCCCAGATTCTGGGGGTGCTGCTCAGGCAGCTTTCTGCCCTAGCTCTAAATCTGGAAACTAAAGAGAACTACAAAACTGACTTGTTTGGTTTAGCCAGAGGGCAAGCAGCAAAATGGCAAATGTCACCCTCACTGTTAAGCTTAGACCATGAGAATTCCCACTGGGCCTGGGAATATGATGAAGTCTGTGGGGTCAGAAGGTCAGAGGCTGCTGCAGCACCCAAGGTGAGGGAAGGACACAGAAAGATTTGCAAGTGTCACAATGGAGAGGTGGGGGCAAAAGGGAAGCGCTAAGTTCAAACCCAAGGCAGATGGGCTTTGATGGTCACAGCTAAAGACCTTTCCAGTTGTGTCCTTCTTCCAAATTGGCAGAAAGACTGACTACCGGAGGATGAACCACCAATAGTTTGTTTTCTTTGGGGCAGCCAGCCGAAGCAGCTGCGGCTGATTTTAATGAGACGTAATAATATTCTATCAGTTCTGTGAGCTATAGACTGAGCCCACCAAGGGAACCTGCTCAACCCCCAAAATGATCAGACTTGTCAAAATATGATCATTTTGTTCCTTATTATAAATGAAAAGAAGATATGATTTAAGTGTCATCCTCTGGGTATGTGAGCTGGATTCCTATAAATCAATCATCCAAAATAAACTCTTTGGAGTGATTTCTCTACAAATATGCTGCAAACAATTTCTTTAAACAAAGCATAAAAGTATTACTGTAACTCTCCAACATCAAAATGGCTTTAGACATGCATTATTGGGTTGCTGAGGTGCTTTTTGCTTAAAACATGTTATTTATGGTTTTGCGTCTGACAGGCAAAGTCGATGTGGACTGCCTGCTGGAGACCTCCCACTTGCATGTGTGTCAGAGCCCCACAGTGAAAATGGTAGAAGAGAAGGGTGCCCATGGCAGGTCCCCAGCCCTTGCATATGGGACATTCTGTATTTCCATAGTGGCTCCCACTGTTGAAGGGTGATAAGTGTATACTCTCAACAAGAGCCCCTATATGAATCTGGTTCTAGGTCTGTTACTTAGTAGGTATCAGACTTGGGTAAATCTCATGATGCCTCTTTTCTGTCTTTTTTTTTTTTTTTTTTTTTTGGTACTGGGGATTGAACCCGGGGCGCTCCACCACTGAGCCACATCCCCAGCCCTATTTTGTATTTTATTTAGAGACAGGGTCTCACTGAGTTGTTTAGGGACTCATTAAGTTGCTGAGGCTGGCTTTGAACTCGAAATCCTCCTGCCTCAGCCTCCCAAGTGCTGGGATTACAGGCGTGCGCCACTGCACCTGGCTCTTTTCTGTCTTAAAATGGAGGTGATGGTGAGCACCATAGTGTCTAATTCATTGGGTTGCTATGAAAAGCCAAGAAGGGTGTTATGGTTTGGATATGAGGTGTCCCCCAAAACTCACGTCTGAGACAATGCAAGAAGGAAAGGAGAAATGATTGGGTTGTAAGAGTCTTAACCCAATCACTAATTTAATCCCCTGCTAGGGATTAACCGAGTGGTAACTGAAGCAGTAGGGTAAAGGAGATTGGAATTGGGGCATGGCTTTGGGGATATATTTTGTATCTGGAGAGTGGAGATTCTCTCTGCTCCCTGATCACCGTGATGTGAACTGCTTCCCTCTGTCACCCTCTTCCATTGTGATGTCCAGCCTCACCTCAAAGCCCAAGGAATGGAGCCAGCCTCTACGGACTAAGACCTCCGCCAAAACCTCTAAACATTTCCTCCTTTAAAATTGTTCTAGTCATATTTTTTTAGTCACAGCAGCAAAAAAACTGACTAAAACAAAGGGTAAATACAGGAAAGCACTCAGAATAGTACGGCAGCACCAGGGAGGTGTCTGCTATTGTTGCTATTATTAGGAACCCTGGGAGTTTTCTGTTCCCAAGGAACGTACTAGGGAGCAAAGATGGGGTTTCCCAACTGACTCTGTATAATTTGCCTTTTGTGTTGTTGCTTTTTGGTACTGGGGATTGGGTCCAGGAGTGCTCTACCACTGAGCTACATCACCTTTGCAATCCTCCTGCCTCTCAATGTTGATGCTTGTGCTTATTTCTGTCCAAAAGACTGGACATGCCAAAGATGATGAGCAACCCCATACCATGTGGCCTTGAACCCCCATCTGCTCCTGAGGTGACTGCCCTAGCAGTTCCAAAAGAAGACAGTCCTGGGAAGAGGTTGCTGGGCTCAGAGTTTTCCCACAAAGTGCCATTTGTCTATTAAGCCCCATGTCACAACCCTTTCCCTCTCTCTCCACTCACCTGGACAGGCACTTCTTCCATGCCACATTTTTGTAGTGCTCCAATCTGTCCACATTTTAACAACCTTGTACCTTGGTTGAGATAGAGTCTGAAAAGTTTAATATCATGTCAAATGAGAGAGCCAATAAAACTTGACATTATTAATGTGATGTCAAGGGTTTTTTCCAACTGCTTAGGGAAAAAACATTGTGTCCCATTAAGTATAGCTCCTTGCACTGAGAAATATTAAGTGACTTTTCAATGACTACCAGCTGGAACTATTAGTTTTTCTTCATAAGCGCTGAATCCTTCGATTCTGAGAGGCCAGTTGAGAACCTTTTATGAAGATGCTGGATGAGCCTGTGCAATCAGAAAAGCTTTTAGGTTTCCCTGGGATCCCTCTTTAAGTGGGGCTGGGTATGGAAATGGGGATATGAATTATTAAAAGACTTAAATACATTTGGCCAAGAGGGCATGAGCTTTGCTACTCCCTCTGTCCAGTTGTCCCCAAAGGACCACATATCCACTCAGGACAATTTAGTATAGATTGTAAAAACAAGGACAGAGTCTCAGAGAGAAAAAACAGGGCCTCCTCTGCCTGCCCACTGTCCCTCTTCTCAGCCATCAGAAGCATCACCATGGGTACGGGAGCTGCTGGTACCACACGCCCCCCGGTTCCACCGGACAAGGGAAGGGTGTGGGGGCCCACAGCTGTTCCCCGCCTCTGCTCCTGCTGGGCTTCTGGGACGGACCTTGTCAATGAGCGGCACGGGGCCCTGTTTCCCTTGGCCCTGGTCCACAGTTGCTTCACAGCACATGGCTTACCATGTCAGTTTCCCTTCCCGGGAAGAGGTCAGGACTTAAAATAAGCTGGTGTGACTCATGTCTGAGTTGGGAGAAGCCTCCCTCAAGTGCCAGCTTTTCAGGAATGTGCAGCTGGGGCAGCTGAAAGCAGGCCTCAGTGCTCAGACCTAGGCTTCCAGAGGGAAGTGGCGCTTGCTTCTTCCACACTGCTTGGAAACCTGCATCTGTCCTGTGCTTCCCTCTCGCAGGGAAGCTGCTTCTGGAGCACTTACCCCGTTTCCTGCCCACCCCAACACCATGTGGCTGCTCCCCCCAGATTCTCATGACTTCCACTGTGGAAAGTGATAGTTTATAGTTCCTCACCATGACACCTGCTAGAGAAATAGACCTGCTTTTTCCATCTCAGGAACCCAGGGCAGAAGCGGCAGCTGAAATCTGGGGCTTGTTTGCTTAAGGCTGGTGTATTTATCCTCAGGTTGTGTTCCTTTCGGGAGATCAAAAGGAAGACAAGGACAGCAAACAGAGTAGTCCTTATTGAGACTCTTCTGATGTACAAGTGACATATTTTCCCCTCACCCTTTGCCATCACAGGTCCTGCTCCATCTGTGAGCACATGACCCCTGGGGCTGGCAGATGGAAGGCAGCCTGCTCTTAAATTTCACCCACCACTTTAGAGACCCCCAGGGAAGGTGCCTTGGGCTGGCTCCTTGTAGCTCATGGAGACCCACGCCCTATCTCTGCTGATAGCAGAAGTGGAGGAGGAAGACCCTGATCCACAGATACTCCCTTTTCCATGGAAGATCAAGATTGGGAGATTCAGCCAAAGGGAGCAGATTGGGGGAGAACTTGTCTCTTACAGGTGGAGCATCATTAATGGCAACAGTTCCTCTCCTCTGAGATCTCTGGTCCCACTGACCTCAGGACAATAGGGAGGACAATTATTTTTATTATTTTGGGAGGGATTTAGTCTCCTGGCTCCCAAGATGGCAGCCTTGAAGAAGCTGTGGATCTTCACTGGTGTGGAGGTCCCTTTGTGTGGAGCCCTGACCTCTATCCCAGCTCATATCTGACAATGCCTAACTGGCACCTTTCTTTTTCTGGAACATGATCTAGTAGGTTCAAATGGCTGACTAGAGATTCGAGGTCATAACTCCAAAAAAAAAAAAAAGGAAAGTGTTAAGTGAAACTTAGCCTAGCAATGCAATATAAACAGGTCTGCAAACCTGAGCTAACATGGTACTTTAGAAAGGATAAGAGACTAGAAATAAGAGACTCCATCACAGTTGATCAGCAGCAATTTCACTCCACCCTCTAGGCTTTGGTTGCATCCCAGTAAAGTAGAGAAAATAAGATCTGTCTGTACCTACATTATAATTATTGTTAGGATCAAGTGAAATATAGATACAAACATATCAGGAAAATATGTAAGTCACTTTCAAATATGAAGGAGTTATTCAGCTCTTATCAGCTCACCCTCCTTCTCAAAGGCAGTAATGGGGTGTTCTCTAATACTGGGAGGGAGAATCAGATGATATTTAAGACCCTTTCCAGCTCTAAGAGCCTATAGGTACATTCTCATCTTTCCCCTATAGGTTTCACTTAACCCACTCTGATGTAGGACAAGGAAGCAGAGCATATGAGCCAAAAAGTCTCAATATAGTTAGAATAAAAAATAACATCAAAGAGACACACTACAACATGGATGAACCTTGAAGACATTATGTTAAGTGAAAAAGACAAATACTGCATGATTCCCCATCTCTAAGGTGCCTAGAGTAGACAGTCCTACAGAAGGCCAGAGGGTGGTTGCCAGGACTGGGGCAGCAGGTGGAGTGTTGGGTTTGATGGGTTCAGAAATTTAATTTCAGAAGATGAAAAAAGTTCTGAAGGTAGGTGGTGGTGACGGTTGCAGGACAATGTGAATGCACTTAATGTCAATGAACTGTATGCTTAAAAGTTATTAAAGTGATAAATTTTATGTTATATATATTTAAACGCAATGTAAAAAAAAAAAAACTGATATTGGGTCACAGAGCTATTAGGTAATAAATCCCAGTTCGAACCTAAGACTTGGTTTAGCTCCTAAAATATACGTCTTACATAATGAACTGAACTGCCATAGTCCCCCTCTGAGTTGGGAAAGCTGTCCTATTTCCTGTCCCATTAGTGAGCAACAAAAACAGGTTCCACCTTGACTTGTCATCATCACCCTTAGACACACAGGGTCTCACATTCCACAAAATCTGGGTTTCTAAGAAAGCAGCAAGTTTTTACTATCCCAGCTAAAATAGCCTAAAAACCATCGTTGGGCCCAGCGATTGCAGCCTTTCTGTGAAGTGAACGGAGAGGAATTGTTTCTCACTCCCTCTTGCTGCAGCTCAACCTTCCTTCACCTTCCTGCTTTAATGTCTTAATCAAGTGGCAGATGAGAGGAACTGATCCATGCAAAGGACAGAAGGTTCCACGAGATGTGTGGAACCCTCTGCTGCTCTCATCCCCCGCCCCAGAGTCACCGCCCCACCAAAGAGAAAGACAGGGGAGACAGAAAAAGAAAGAGAAAAAGGCGAGGGAGATTTTGTACCCTTAAGCCTCCACTGCCGCAGTTCAAAAGACCAATCTTTACTGAAAATAAATTTAAAGGAGAATTTTTGATGTATATTATGGTCTCTGGTGGTAGACAAGAGCGCTGCCGGCAGTATATGGAGTTATGCAAAGCCAAAGTGGGATTACTTAAAAGTGTCTGTAGTGCTTTGATTAACTGGTGTGTATTTTATTTTTTATATGACACAATCACAGGCCTACATTGATAATATCTTGCTATTATTGTTTGACACTCGAATCTCCCTTTTTCCTATCACTTGGAAGTAGTCTTTGTTCAGTCTGGGGCAAAGGGCTAAGGTTCAAGATGATCCCCAAAGGAATAAAGATGAAGACAGGTTTACCCCCTTCCCAGTTTAAAAAAAAAAATTTACAATGTATAAAATCCCTAGGACCTGTCACAGAAAGCTGAGAACAGGTAGGACAGACATGGTGACTCAAGGAACTGACCAATGCTGGCTATAACAGAGTTCAAACCACCTTCGGAGGCTTCTTGTTTCTGTCTGAACAACATTACCCATTAATACATCCTCTGAGGGTCAGGTTTGGAGGTGGTTATTAAACTCCAAACCCACCTTTCTGTGCTCTGCTTTGTAATGCTGATGTTGGAGCACCGTGAATGGTGAATCGCATTTCTCCTCTGCTAGCAGGCACCTTGTGTTTCTGCACACAGGGGGAGCTAAAGGTAGACTGGAAAGCTGGAGAAGGGAATACAGGATTCTCTTTCCTGTTTCTTGCCAGTGTCATGCCACCTCAGGACCACTGCCTTCCAGCAGCGGCACTGTTTCCTGTCTCCAGCTTCATTGACTGTCCCAGTTAATATCAATCTCACTGCACCTGTCCAAAGGTTCCAGCAGCAGCCAGGTCTAGGCTTTGAGGTCTAGGTCTCAACTCTGTAGGTTCCCTCCTTAGAGCAACTAGTTTCTGATAACTCCAAGCTCTTCCCTTTGTCCTCCCCCCAAAATAACCATGTCTCCTTCCATTTAACCAATCCCCTGTATAAAATCATTTCTGAAGAGATGCCTAGAGTGGTTTCTGTTTTCCTGATTGTACTGTGAACAATACAAGCTCCTTGAAACACAATTGTCTGAGCACTTAGGAACAAAGGGAGGGGGCACCATTCTCCCTAAAGAGGATGCAGACCATGGGTAGCAATTGTGAGGATCACAAAGTGCAGGAGAAGAGACTCATCAAGTGAATCACCACAGAACTGGGCAGGAAGAATTCTACTGGAGGTAAGGCTGAGAGTCCTGTAGAGTCCTGTAGAATCCTCTCCACCATGTCAGGAAGGAAATGAAAGGTGAGGCAAGGAGAAAAAGCCACTCATTCCTTTGCTTTTGGGGCCTTTTCTGACAAAGATATGGGGTACTGGGATGCACCCTCTTTGTTCCTAGAATGGACAGAGAAGTTGTTTTCCTAGCCAGCTTTCCTCAACTGAGTTTCTTGCCATCCCCTGTGGAGCTCACAAGGACAAAATCAGAGATTTCTTTTTCTATCTAAACTGAACTGTGAGTCTGACTCCCCCTGCACCCTAACTCCTTGCATCCTCTGCTCTTGGCCTCACACTGTACAACTTACAGTCTTGTCTGAAGCCTGGGCAGGGCATCCCATTATTGACCCCACCATCTCATCCTCTGGTGTCTAAAGACAGGAGCAAAGATTCCATCGTCACCGTGCTACCAGGAGTTTGAAGGCTTGAGCATCCACTCTGGTGTTTGTGGTCATGACCTTTTTGCCTCCCTGGCTGCCTAGTATTAACCTAGGACTTTCAGGGGTCATTTCATTTTTCCCCAAGCCAGATTCTTTGTCCATATTTCCTCCAAAGGTGAGGAGTCCTAAAACCATTGCTATGAAATTTCTTTACCCTTCAGCTATGCACCTTCTCGTTCATTCAGGGAGATCTCCTTCTGTCATGTTTGCCTCTTTTTTTTTTTTTTTTCAGTGCTGGGGATTGAACCCAGGGCCTTAGTGCTTGCAAGGCAAGCACTCTACCAACTGAGCTACATCCCCAGTTCTTCTCATTCTATCATAGTGAAGTCAGAAGACCTGGCCACTGATAAGCTGTGTGACTGTTGGTAAATTGATTAATCTCTCTGAATTACAATTCTCTTGCTTGAAAATCTGGGCAAAGACTGCCTAGTTCACAGAGTTGTTGTGCAGGTCAAATAGGATAATATATGTGAGAGCATTTTGTGCTCAGTAGAGTCCTGTGCAAATGGAAGGTAATATTATTGCAACAGTTGCTGCCCAAGCCACTCGCTACATTATTATTATCTAAGTCCTCCTTCTGGTGTTTTAAACTCATTTCTTTTTCACTCCGTCTGGTTGGGTAATGGCTGTAGATTTCTCCCTGGGGCTCCAGCTGCACAGACAGGAGGAGGCCAAGGCAGTCATGTGTCTCCAGTTCTGGTTCTCAGAACCCACTTCAGACCTCTGGAGGTTCAGACCTCCCCAGGGCAAGGCCCAAGCTGTCCCTGAGGGGCCATATTTTTAGGCCTATCCAGCTCCAACTGTGGAGCCTCTTCAGACCAGGCCGGCAGGAGCCCAGTCAGCATCTGCATGAATCATAACTGCCTGCGGCCCATTATGCAGGTCAGGGTGGCTGCCAGAGAAGGCCAGGGCATGACCTCAGAGGGCCCTGGGTAATTTATTGCCTTTGGCTTCATGGGATAATTTGGGCCTTTTCCAAGCCCTGGGGAAATGGCTTCATCCCCCTTCTTCCCCAAGGGTTAGGTGAATTCAAGACCCTTCATTCTCTGCCTCATAGGAATAAATAATGGGACCAGGTAGGTGGGAGAAAAAAATGTAAGCACTCCCATGTACAATGTTCTATACTAAATTTAAAATATATATATTGAAGCGAGGACCCAGCCTTCACGGATCTCATAAGGGGAATGAAAATCATCCTCTGTGGAGACATTGCTAGACTTGTACAATCAATCCAATAGCACATGTGCCAAAGCAGGGCCAGGCATTGGGACCATCAGATTTAGGAAGGATTAGGAAAGGCAAGAGGTGATCAGGGAATATTGCTCAGATAGCATTCATTTTTCTTTCTTTTTAAACAAGTGTTTTGCAGGAAATTAGAAAATAAATAAAAAGAAGAAAATAAAAATCCCCCACAAGCCCTCCTTGAAGATAACCACTATCTACAGGTTGATACATGTCCTCCCAGACATTTTTCGATGGATATATTTATATTCATACAATTTTAATAAAAATCAAATTATTCTGGGTGTACTATTTTATAACCTACTTATTTCACTTAATTTCTCATGTCAATAGATATATATCTTCATTATTTTTAATCACTCCTAAGCCTTCTGTTGTATGAATACCAGAAGGAATGTGTATTTGTCTTAACAGTCTTCTATTACTGGACATTTCAGGGATTTCCAGTTTTGTGCCACTTTAAACAATAATGCAGAGAACATCCTGGTACTTAGCCCTCTACATACATGCATGATTATCTCTTTAGGTTAATTCCTAGAGATAAATGTACCAAGTCAAATGATAAACATGTTTCTGAGGTGTTTATTATACTCTGTCAAGTCCTCCCTTAAATCTTGCAAGGTATACTTGTAACCAACAGAAGACTAAGAAGATTTAAATTAGCCTTTGAAAGTGGGAAAAGATGTGTATTGGAAAACAGATGTGGACACAAATTAGGGATGGGAAAAGCAGATATAAGGCAGCGAGATATTTCTAGACAAGTCTTTGCTTTGTTCAACATATGTTTATTTAACCCTGAGCTCTATGACTAGGCACTGTCCCCAGCGCTGAGGCGTGATCTAGTAAGTTAAACTTTTCTCGCTGGGTGAGGTGGCTCACACCTGTAATCCCAGTGATTCAGGAGGCTGAGGCAGGAGGATCACAAGTTCAAAGTCAGGCTCAGCAACTTAGTGAGGGACTTAGCAACTCAGTGAGACTCTATCTCTGAATAAAATAGAAAAAAATGGCTGGGGTGACTCAGTGGTTAAGAATACCTGGGTTCAATCCCTGGTACCAAAAAAAAAAAAAAAACACTTCTCTCTTTTCCTCACATGTGAACTAGGAACAGTAATAGGCTATGTCTCTGAGGACTCTTGTGAGAATTGAGTGAGCTTATGTGTATTAGGAAGTTTGCATGGGGAGCTGAGGATGTGGCTCAGTGATAGAGCACTTGGGGTTCAGGAGATCTTTGGTCCTGGACACCTGGATTGCAGCCCTGGTTCAGTCACTGTCAGTGAACAGACATTGAACCAGACGAGTAATTTAACCTGTGGAGGCTCATTTCTCCAACTCCACTGTGGGGATTATAGTCCCTACCTCATCTGGCTGTTGTGAGGATAAAATAAACTTGGGCACATAAGGGGCTTAACATCAAGTACCCTTTACAAGGCTCAATAACCACTAACCCTCTACTGTGCTGTTGGGCAGCAGAGGCTAGTTCAAGTCTGAGGAGATGTTGGTCAAGTGACAGGTTGGGTAGTGGCCCCTTGTATGGAGACCCTAAGGGTTGGGGTGGAGTGGTACAGTTGGCTCTGAAAAGACAAGGCAGCCAAAGAAAAAAGAACTGAAGAAAAAACAGGTGACAGGGCCCACCCATGTGGCCACAAGTTCCCTAGGCAGGGACATTTCTGTTTCACCCCAGCACTTCCCACACCTGCCCACTGCAATGGGCCTTGCTGGGCGAGCTTGCAGAGACCTCATCAGAGACTCACCTCAAGTCTCTCACACAACAGGTGCCACTGAGCATCTCTGGGAGCCTGTGATCTGCCTATTTGTCCAGTGACTGCCTGTCAATCTCCCTCAGTGCCACTTCTGATAAACAACTCAGAGAGAGTGACATCTTGATACATCAATTCCATCTGAGATTCCCCTGACAGGCCTCCCCGTTCCTGAGTCCTTGGGGGTGATTCACGGCCCAGCATCAGCACTGACAGACCCTTCCCACCACATTGGGCTCTGTGTTGGCCTCATGCCTGTCAAGGCAGACTCCAGATTTCTCCTCAGACCAGCAGAGTTTCACCACCCTTGCCAAATTCCCCAGGAGGAGAAGAATGTCCTTGTCAGTCCATCTGACTGTCTGTCTGTCTGTCCATCCATCCATCCATCCATTCATCCATCCACCCACCCCTCCATGCATCCATCCATCTAGTGAACATGTCCAGGTCAAATCCAGGGTTAGCAGGGGCTCAACATGGGGGAAGAAGACTGAGGTCATTGTCCTAAGGTCTGGGTTCCAGAAATGGCCCTGCAACCTGTGTTCCTGTAGCTCTAAAAAAGTCACTTAACTTCTGTCATATGAGATAGCTACAAATGTCTCTGCTTCACAGGTAAGAAGAGGCTGCAAAGAACCACTAGATGTGAACTTCAATGGAGAGAGCTTCATCAGGTTGCACTGTCCTTATATTCACCCACTGAACAAACAGATTGAGTGTCTATTATGTGCCAAGAACCATTTTAGTGTTGGGAATATTTCAGTGAACAGACAAAAAAAAAAATCTCTTCAGTCATGGAGCTTACAATCTAATGGGAAGAGACGGAAAAAAAACTCAATAAGTATGATATATACTGCTGGGCACGGTGGCACACAACCAGCGTCTCAGGAGGTTGAGGCAGGAAGATCGCAAGTTCAAATCCAGCCTCAGCAACTTAGTAAGGCCCTAAGCAACTTAGCAAAATCCTGTCTCAAAATAAAAGAAATGTTTTTTAAAAAGCTGGGGATGTGGTATAATGGATATGTGCCACTGGGTTCAATCCTTAGTACCAAGAGAAAAAAAAAAAGTAGTATGTGATATGGTGATAGGTGCTAGGGAGAAAAACAGGTAGAAAAAAAGGAATGGAGATTATTGGGGTTGAATTTTAAAAAAGGCAGTCAAAAATAGCCACTCTGAGAAGGTGATACTTTTTTTTTTTTTAATCGGGGATTGAATTCAGGGGCACTTGGCCACTGAACCACATCCCCAGCCCTATTTTGTAATTTATTTAGAGACAGGGTCTCACTGAGTTGCTTAGGGCCTCGCTGAGTTGCTTAGGGCCTCGCTAAGTTGCTGAGGCTGGCTTTGAACTCGTGATCCTCCTGACTCAGCCTCCTGAGTCGCTTGGGTTACAGGCGTGCGCCACCACGCCCGGCGAGAAGGTGATACTTGACCAGAGACCTGGAGAAGGTGAGGGAGCAAGTTTTCATGTGTGTTACAGGCAGAGGAAATGACAAATGGAAAGACCTGAGGTAGGAATTGCCTGGTATGGGCCAGAGAAGGCCAGGCAGCCCCAGAGGCTAGAAAAGGATAAAGGAGTGGGAAGTTCAGGGGGTCAGCTTATGTAAGGGCCTGTCAGGAAGGACTCTGGATTTCATGCTAAGGGATGTACTGGAAGGTTTTGAACAGAGAAGGGACATGGTTTGATTTATATTTTAATACAATCACTTTGTTACTGTACTGGGAAAAAAGGAATATCAATAACAACAGCTAATGCATCTATAGCTCTTACTGTATGCCAGGTGCCACTTAAAGTTCTTTGCGCAGATTAACTCATTTCATCCTCGCAACAACCTCAGAGGTATATCCCATTATTGTTCCAATTTTGTAGATGAGAAAAGAAATGCACAGAGAAATCATAATTATCTTGCCATGGTCACTCAGCTGGTAAGCAAAAGAGTCAGGTTTTTATTTGAGACAGTTTGGTTCCAGATTCTAGGACTTTTTCCACCCTAGTCTGCTGCTAAATCAGAGCAAGGGTGAAAGTAGTTGGAAGCAATGACAGTAGTGTCAGGGCAAGGCAGATAAATATGGCAGTGATAGTGGACAGAATGGGTCAGTTGTAGGTAGAACCAATGAGTTTTGCCATCAGACCAGATGTGGTGTGAAAGAGAAAAGGAATCAAGTTGTGTTTTTAACCTGAGCAGCTGGACAGGTAGAGTTGCTTTTAACTGAGGTAGAGAAGACAGAAGAAGTGAAAGAGCTGGGATTGATTTGGAACACACTGTTTGAAATTCTCATGAGATGGTTAAGTTGTAGGAGATGTGAACCTGTAAGAAACCGAGGTGCTGAGAGTCTTAAGTCAATGTCATAGAGCTGGTTAGGGAAAATGGGGTTAAACAACTGCAAATAGGAACGGTCCCTCTTCTTTGTGCATCCAAACATCTTTCCATTCTCCAAGTGGAATGAAATCTACTCTTCCACATCATAAACATATCAAAGCAGAAATCCACTGGCTCAGAATGAGGTGTCCTCTCTTCTCCTCCCATGCTCAGGTGATGATGTGTGCTTGTTGGAGTCTGGAGTAAGAAGGGGTGTTGAAGGGAACTGGTAACCAAGGCAACTATCTCCCCACATGGTGAGGGAGAGGCAGCTTTTAATGTTTACCCAATTCTGTCTTTTCCTCCCACTGGAAGGAGGAACCCCAAGACCTTCTGGAGCAGGGGCATTGGGCCACCACAGAAGCCTGTTCCGTGTTCACTGGGGGACAGGCAATGGCGTGGGGTACCGAGGCAGCCTCCCAGTGTGGAGCTGGAAAGAGCTGCTGGTGTTTATTTGGGTGGTGAGCTGCTATTTAAAATCAGGCTTTGTTTCTGAAAATGAGACAGCTGGGGCTACATTTGGTGGATAAAGACATTTTGTTGAACTTTCAAAATGGGGTATTATTTTCCATTTACACTTATTTCACGGAGAATTGTAAGAAGATGAGATTGTAGACGTGTCTGTGATATGCAGTAATGAGTGATGGTTCTTTGAAGGTAAAAATATCTCTAGGATATTTCTTTTTCTTTCTCATTTTCCCCCCTCTCCTATCTCCCTCCTCCAGGTCTCAGGTTGGGTGGGTTCAGATTTTGTTTTGTTTTGTTTTTTTTAATATCGAAATGGAGAGTGTCTCTACTGGGAGTATAGACTGTTCTCTGCTCAATGTTTGTCTTAATAAAGGTTAAAAGAAATGAAATAATATTAGAAAGGCTCTCAGGAGACCAGAGCACCATATGCCTCCAAGTCCCTGGATTGTTGGGGAAGGAGGCAGGAGAGCAGGACTGGGGAACCCACAGGGCAAACCTCTGTTCCCTGTAGGCCACCCACCCTGAGGCTGTGAAACAGAACAAAGGATCCAGGGATACCAGAAGGACTGTACAAGAGAACAAAGGAAAGGAGAGGAATTCTGATTCCAGGAAGGTGCTTTCCCCTGTCTGCATGTTCAAGGGCCTCTCTCTCTCTCTCTCTGGGGACTGCCACTGGGAAGGAGAGGCATCCCAGAGAAGTGGGGTTACACATCTTTCCCATGTTGCTCTGTACCTCCTCTTAATTGCTTTGGAAGAAAACCAAGAACAGACCTACTAGAATGAAAAGAAACATTCAGCTTAATTTCCTAGGATAAGAATTTATACAAGGAAAACCAATTGTGCTTATTGAATAAATGAATGAATCATTAATCTATCAGTCACTCTATCAGATAATCAATACATGAATCAGAAAACAATTTAGGAAGCCTTGAATTTGGCATGAACTCTCAGATTTCTTAACCTTCTGCTCCAGAACACAGACTTTGACATCTTCGTGTATTGACGAGGTCAGAAAATTCTTTAAAGAGAAAAAAGAAGCCACCACCATCAAAGTCCTTCATCCAACTATGTTCTCATAAAAAGATTAGGAAGACTCCACATCCCATTGAACCCTTTATGTATAAGGATGGAGTAGCAGAAATAATTTTTTAAAGGAAGGGAAAGAAATAGTTTTCAATATATTGAGGTCACAGCAGACATTGGCCACTTGTAGCCTCACCCAGACACCAGGCAGGGTTAAATTTTCAAGTGTTACAATTTTCAAAGGTCCTTTCCATGGTATTCCCAACTCCTGTGTGCTCTGGGCACAAATGCCCTCCTTCTTAGCTCTATTCCCCAAGTGATACCATGGGCCCTTCTTCCAGGTGAGCTCAGAGCAAGGCCTCTGTCTTACTCTGTTGGTGTCTCTTTGCATCTCCAGTCCAAGCACCGTGATGGGGACTCAGGCTGTCAGTAGACATCCCTTCCATTGAACTCAGAGTGGTCATGTCATGACAGAAGTTTGAGCTTTTCTCCCAAGCATGATGTTTTATGAATCCATAGCAGATTGGTCAATCAATGGTCAATTGAAAATAGTAGCTTGATTCTTTAAGGCTTAAATACCCCAGAATCACCCTTGATATAACATAACATAACATAATATAAATTCCTTTGGCACTGGGACCAGGGAGACAGCCTAAAGGACATGACACCATTTCACAATGAACTCTTCCTCATACCTTAAAGTAGCTGAGAACTTGGACCCAGAGGATTCCACTGAGAGACAGTGGAATCTTTGAGCTGCAGTTAATAAGATCATAAGGAGCAAGAAGGGAAGAAATATTTGTCTCTGAGAGCATAATTTATATTCTATAAATTGAGAAGGGCCACCTGCAGATCAGACACTCAAGAATGGAGAAGCAGTCAGAAAAAATTCTCCAGTCTGGAAAGAAAGGACTATGTTAACAGCAGAAAATAAGCCAGAAGTCCTCAACAACTTAGAGTTGATAATTTCGTTTGTTTGTTTGTTTGTGTTGGTACTGGGGGTTGAACCCAGGGAAGCTTTACCACTGAGCTACATCCATAGTCCCTTTTATTTTGTAATTTGAGACAGGGTCTCATTAAGTTGCTTAGGACCTCACTAAGTTGCTGAGGCTGGCTTTGAAATTATGATCTTCCTGCCTCACCTCCAGAGACACTGGATTACAGGCATGTGCCACCATGCCCAGCCAGAGTTCATAAGTTCTGTGGGCTGTACCAGAGTAAAAGATAGGCTTATCTGCTCCCAGAACTCCATCTTTATCTCACAAGAATGAAGAAAGGGATGGATGGAGGGGGAGAAAAAGGGAAGAGAAACCAAAGAGACTCCTCTTAGACTGAGGAGGCAACAGATTACCTTGTGAGTGATGTTTAGGGTGCTTCAACTCCTTTTCCTTATCTAGAAGCAGACATGTTCTCCTTCCCTAACACCAGGCTATGTGGAGATAAAATATTCTTCCTGAAGACAAAGAAATCCCAGAATGTCAGAGAAGGAAGGGAACTTGGGCTTGCTTTGTCCAACCCCCTGCCTTATAGATGCAAGTCAGAGAAGGGGCTCTGGATGGCTGCACCTGAAACCATCCTCCTCTAGTGCTTTTATGAGTTCCATCTCCCACACTCACCAGGGAAACAGGCCTCACCAGGGAAAAGTCCCCGCTATGAGGTCCCTACCACTTTTCTCTTGCCTCACCAATGAGGCCTGGATTTTGAAAAACATCATCTCCTTCCTTACAAGTTTATAAACCTTAAAAAAGAGGGGTAAGGCAGCAGGGTAAAGAGGCCTCCACGAAGTGAGGAATGGTCTCCCCCTATTTAAGAGGCAATTATAGGAAGAAGCTGGGAGCAGGGGTTCCCAAATGCCAGTTCCCTAAAGGGCACTGGAGGACAGTTGTGGAAAATAAAGAAAACCTCACCCTCCCCTGAAAAATCTGGCCTCCTAACCTCTGGTGTGGGAATCTGTATTTTGAGTGAGCACCTCTGGTGGTTCCTACCTATGGGTTGGGCACCCCGTTCTAGAGGGTGCAGGGAAGCATGGCCTCTAACCAGGTATTTGGATGTACAGGGGTGGATTTCTTTTGTTCATTCATGGGAAGGACAGTCCCCACTCCCTCCCTCTGACAGCCCAAATATGTCAGTGAAGACACAGGATCAATGGAAAAGGAAAGACACTGGACTCCTCTGATGATGCTCTGTCTATCCAGGGACCTTTTTTTTTTTTCTTTTTTTTTTTTTTTAGTGCTGGAGATTGGACCACTGAGTCACATCCCCAGCCCTATTTTGTATTTTATTTAGAGACAGGGTCTCACTGAGTTGCTTAGGGCCTTGCCTTTGCTGAGGCTGGCTTTGAACTCGCCGTCCTCCTGCCTCAGCCTCCTGAGGGGCTGGGATTATAGGTGTGCACCACCACGCCTGGCTGTCTAGGGTCTTTGTAACTCAAGGTTTGATTATTTTCAGTTCTATCACCGAGTCCTGGAGGAAAAAGTTGATCTGAAATAGTACCATCCATGTGTGCCCCAAATTGACTCCCCACCCCACAGTCCATATTTTTCCAGACCACCCAGACATGAACCTGAGCAGCTGACCCCATTCTGGACTAGCCCTTGATTTAAGGCCATAGGGGAAGTAATTAAAGATAATTGATGCTGCAATTTCTAAATGAAGACATTCTGCGACCCAGGCAGTAATTAATCACCTCTACTACCCTCCCTGCCCTTCTCATTCCCACCCACCCAAGCCTGCATTCAGTTCAGATGAATCTGGGTCTTTATTTTTACATGCACGGTCCGACTTCCAATTCCCCCCAGAACGTTGTCACAATTGACGCTCCTTCATTACACCACAGCTCAACCACAATGCTCCCACTTAACATTTTTTGATGTGTGCTGAAGCTAACTGAAGGCTCTGCCAATGGCTTCTGACCATCTCTCTTCCCCAAGTCTACAATGGAACATTCCAAAAAAGAGAAAGAGCAAAGCAGCCCAGTTGGCAAATGTCAACCATCTAGGTTTTCTGCACAAGGGCAAGGTTTTAAGTGCCCCACACTATTCTAAGCTGATAACATATATAACCCATCTGGTCACGGCCTGCCTTTCCTCCCAGGGTGGGCAAGGGATTATTGCTGTTTTAACGCTGGGAGACTCCAAGCTTGTAAAGAGCCTTGTGCTCTGAACAGAGGGACAGTTACATAAGTCCACGGAGCTCCGGCACTGCAGGACGGCAGGCTCCAAGTGGCATCTAATTACAGGGAGGCTGATGGCTGCTGTTGAAGATGCTGTCACAGGACCCAGGTCTCAGCCTGCTGATGTCCTGCCAGCAGTTGCACTAAAACGGAAATTAAGCGCAGTGTCATGGCCATTTAGGACATTAGGAACGGAAGGCGCCCGGGAGCTGCTTCCTGGCCCCTTGCCCACCTTATTAACAAGGTGCAAACGAGGACCTGGGCTGGGAGAGGGAAACAGCTGGAGAAAAGAGACCTTCTCTGCAGGTGGAGACATGAGGAGAGGAAGAGGATGCAGGGAGGCTGTGTCCCAAATCACCTTGGCTGAGAAGAAAATTGGCTTGATAAATGAGGAAAAGTCATCAACCTCCTCATGAAACCCTTTAAGGAGCATTTTCTAGGTTGCAAAATTTCTCCAGTCCCTGGATTTTTTTCTCTATGCCCCAATACACACACACACACACACACACACACACACACACGCACGCACAAACTGGGGGTGGCAATGTTGGGATTTTGGAAATGGGTAAGACCAAGTGACATCCGCATTCTTTGACACCCATCTCTCATCATTTGTAATTTACTTGAAACCCTCAGGCTAGTGGCTGTGCACGACTTCACCAGCCTGCCAAGTTCTCTAGCTCGGAATCTGGGGAAATCCTGGCCTTGGCCAGCATCCAACTGTGACCACTACCAGGGCTATTTACTAAATAAAGACCACAAGCCCCAGAACTGAAGGATGGACCTGGTGCTAGCTGTTTTGTGGCTGGCTCACCCCCGCCTCCACCTGCCACACACCCTGATTTCCTTTCTCCTCAGTCACCCTGACCTTTATTCCTGGCAGTTGTCCTGGCTTAATGACTGACAAGGCTCCTCTGAGAAAATGCACTCAGACAGATTTGGGTAACTCAGCAAAGGGATGAACACCATGGCTGTCCTCTGCCTGTTCTTCAGCCTGTTCCCACTGAAGCACACACACCGCAAGGGGGCTTTTCTCACTCCCGGCCCAAGTCAGGCAGGGCTGGAGGATCCCGGGAGTCTCACCTTCCATGCAGTGCCTGCTCTTCTTTGCCAACAGCTGTAGCAGAGGTGAACTGGGACATGGGAAACACCAGCTCCCTTTGGATAGGGGGAAAAAAATTAAAAAGCCCGTTTTTCTGTACTGTCAGGTCTATTTAAGTATTTAATGAGGTGAGATAGTACCAATAAATTTAACATGGCACAATAACTCTGATGATGTGGGCCACAGACTAATAAGCTTCCATCCCAGGGACAGAAGAGTGATCTTGCCTTCGCTAGATCTTATCGGGTTTGATTGCTTTGTTCAGATATTAAAAAGGTTGAGCAAGGACTTTCGGGCACTGCCACAAATCTGAGCATATCCTCCCGGCCAAGACAGATTGAAACCAGGCCGTGGACTACAAGGCTGTTTATTTTAATTGACAATTGAGAGGAGTGGAATAGGTAGAGGGTGGAGGGTGGATGAGGAGTCACAGGGGCCTGTGACTGGATGGTTTCTGTGTGTTTTCTCCTTCTTTTCAAATTCTGTGACAAAACTTCCAATCCAAGGAGCTGTCCAAATTAAGTGTCTGCTTCTGAAACTCCAGAAGCCTCTTCTCCACTTGTCTTGGAGCAAGGAGGCAGGCCACTGACCCGTGCATGCATCATCCCTGATTTTTGTCCTTCCTTCCAAGAATGAAGCCTGCCACAGACATTTCCCAGCCTCTTGTGTCCAGCCCCGCTCCTGCTTCCATAGCCTGTCCTTCCCTTTGTCTGCAGATGTTTGAAACAGTCCCTGAAGCTCTTGGAGCTCAAGGACCACAAAGTCTACTTTTATTCAACCCCCATAGTGCAAAGCACAGATCAGAATCTCTACTGTCATATGCATACATTGGAGGTAGGTGAAACAATTTTGTGAGTGAACATTTTTAATGTTTAGATACTTATATGTGTGTTGTGTATATTATAAAAATACAATTGATATGTCATATATAACTTCATAGATACTATTTCCCAGGATGAGACCAAGGTAGACACAAGGTTTTAACAGTGAGTTGACCCAAGTTCAGGTAAATTATTAAATACTAGAAATAATGATACAGTTTGTATCCAATGAGTAAAATTTGGGAAACCCTTTATTAGTTGACTTACTAATTGGTTAGTTGGTTGGTGGATAAATTGGTTAGTAGGTTATTAGCTTTTAGATTGACAGATCTTTTCCCAACATTTTATTAAGAAAAATTTCAAACAGAACAGAAAATTTGAAAGAATTGTACAGCAAACACCCATGTACCACCACCTAGATTCTACAGTTCACATTTTGCTATATTTATCACATGCCTCTCCATCTAGCCATCTCTCGTATCCTCCATCTATCTTGTGCTTTTGGATGTATTTCAAAATTAAAGATATTGGTACACTACACCCTTAAACACTTCAGCATGCAAATCATTGGATTTCAATATTTGTTTATGGATTTGATTTTTGAAGTAAAATTTACATACCATGAAATGCACAGATCTTAAGGATAGCACTGAATTTTGTTAAGCGTTTACACTTGTGTGACCCCAAACCCCATCAAGATACAGAAGATGGCAATTACCCCAGAAAGTTTCCTAAAGGCTCCCTCCAAGAAAGCTCCTCTCCTATTTCCAAGAGACCACCACTGTTGTGATTCTCTTCACTATGTACTACTTTTTCCTGACATAGAAGCTCATTTAAGTGGACTAACACAGCATGTATTCTTTGTATAAATCTTCTTTCACAATGTAAGGCACAGTGTTTTTGAGATTCATCTATACTGAGGCATGGATCATTAGTTCATTTCTTTTTCATTTTGAGTGGAATTTCTCCATTTGTATACATTCTCCTGTTGATGGACACCTGGGCTGTTTCCAGGTTGGGGCTATAATCAATATAAGCACTAGGAATCTTTTATAAATCTCTTTGTGGGTATATGCTTTTATTTCTCTTCAATAACCCAGAGTTGTATTGCTAGGTCACAGGTCTAGTTTTAGAAAAAGAAAAAGAGTCAGGCCTTTTTCAGAAGCAGTTATGCACTGCCATCAACAATGTATCAGAATAAGTCTGATCCCTATCTGTGCCAACTTTTGATGTTGTCAATCTTTTTTAAGTTGAGCTACACTAATGTATGTGCAAAGGTATCTCATTGTTGAGAACTTTTTCAGAGTCTTGTTTATTGGCTGTAAATGTTCCTTAGTGAAGTTTCTGTTTAAATCTTTGTCAGTTTTTTGATTCTGTTTGTCTTCTCATTATTGAGCTGTATCACTTCTTTATATATCCTAGTTACCAATTCTTTGTCAGATATTCTTTTGAAAACAATCTCTCCCTGTCTGGCTTGTGAATTTGTGTTCTTAACAGCGGCTTTGGTGAGCAAAATTTTCAATTTTGATACAATCTAATTTATAATTTATCTTATGATTATTGTTTTCATTTTCCTAAGACATCTTTGCTTTTCTCCAAGTCATGAAGTTTTCCCTCTTCAAATCTTATGGTTTTACCTTTTGTATTCAGGTCTGTGATTTATTACAAATTTATTTTTGCATGTGATATGAGATAGAAGACAGGGTAAATCTTTTTCCATATAAATATCCAGTTGTTTCAGAAAATTGTTGATTTTTCTTTCCTTCTTGATAGCTTTGCACTTTTGTCAAAAATCAAATGATAATATAAGTGTGGGTCTATTCCTGGACTCTATTATGCTCCATTGATTGATGGATTTTTAAAAACAAATTCTTAGAATGTTAGAACCTGAAGAAAACTTATAAATTCTCTAATACATGGACCTGTAAACTTTCTTGGATCACAGACCCCTTTAAGAATCTGAGCCAGGCATGGTGGCATATGCCTATATTCACAGTGACTTATGAGGCTGAAACAGGAGGGCCACAAGTTCAAAGCCTGCTTCAGCAAGCAAGGTCCTAAGCAATTTATAGAGACACCATATCAAAATACAGAATAAAAAGGGCTGGGGATGTGGCTTGATGGTTAAACACCCCTGTGTTCAATCCCCAGCACCAAAAAAAATAAAAAGAATTTGATAATTTGATGCTTTATTTTTTTAAACACAACTAATGCTCTCTCTTTTTTAGTATTTATTTTTTAGTTGTAGATGGACACAATACCTTTATTTCATTTATTTATTTTAGTGGTGCTGAGGATTGAACCTGGTACCTCACACATGCTAGGCAAGTGTTCTGCCACTGAGCCACAACCCCAGCTCCTGGTAGTTTGATACTTTAGACCATCTCTAAAGAAATTGCACATAGATATAAATATTTACATATGATTTGGGGGAGACTGTTGATCCTTGAAGCCTTTATCCTGACCCTTGTTATTTTACGAAAGAGAAAGTTGAGGCCTAGAGAAATGATGTGCTTTGTCAAAGGCTACAGACATTAGCTAATGACAGCAGTAGAATTAAGGCCTTCTACTCTACTACACAGGTCTCCTTGAAACAGAGTGTGAGTACCTGTGAACTGAACCAAGTTCTAGCACCCATTAACCAGGAGCTTCACAACTATCCAGAATGAGAAGACTTCATGCAATCATTGAACCAGAAGTAGATTCTGGGTTGTAAGAGAAGGCTCCATGGAGAAAAAGGCATTTGAGGTGCACCAAAGGGACGTAGAGGAAGGAAGCTCCAGCCCAAGGTTCCAGAATGAGCAAGACCTCGAGGGGAGGAAAGCAAGCTCCTCATAGCTAAAGTCTGGGTCTGTGTCAGAATGAACCAATAGACTCTGCACATTCATGAAAGTGCTTTGATGATCTTAACAATATTCCTTACATTTCTTCAGAGGGGAATAGAGCAAATGACTAGAAAGAAACTTTCCAAGCCCTGGCATTTTTTTACACTATGTCCCTGAAGCTATCCGTGAACTGAAGATTCTGTTTTGGGGTGTACTTAGAAAGGCAGGCTGAACCATCCTCAGGGTAAGAAAAGGGAGGGGAAAGAAGTTGAACAGAAAGATTTCACATGTTGCTATCAGCAGACTCCAAATTGAAACCTGTCTCTAAGATTGACTACTTGTGTGAAGCCGCATAACCTTTCTGACCTCTTGTTTCCTCATTTATAAAATGGGACTAATCATGACACTGGTCTCACTGGTTATGATATGTCAAAGAAATAATACACGTGAAAACATGTCACCCTGCACAAAGAACTGCAGAGGAGGGTCACTGTTGTCATAAAGGATCACTTCGGGCTCCAGCTTTAGGAAGCCACACTACTGGGGCTCGGCAACGACACAGAAGAAACCAAGGAAGCCATGCTTACAACCAACCCCTAGAAAACACCTTCCCTCCCCAAAGACACAGTGTAGGTTGGAAATCCCAACTTCATACACATTGACAGGTTTCATTTTTAACATTCCCATTCAGGTTTTTCTTTGAAACTCTTTAACTCCATCTCTACTGAGTCTTTGGGGATTCTTGGGAGAGGGAAGGGAAAGAAAAACCACACATCAATATTCCCCAGACTCTACTCACTTTATAAGGCTATAAGTGTGGCTTTTTTTTTTTTTTTGTTTCTCTGTTATCAGCATGAAGTCAGTATACTTTACCAGTCAATATAGGGTAGGATATGAGCAATAACAACCAACCTCAAGGTCATACTGACTTGTAACAACAAAAGGTATTATTTTTGTGAACAATATGATACAGTATAGAACAGAACTAGGGACCCTCACTCCAGGCCTAGGCTAAGGGAGCAGACACCATCTCAAACACTGCCAGTTAGTATAATAAAAGAGAAGAGTTTGGAAAGATCCTGTGTCAATAATAAAATGCTCTGGCACATATGACTTTTGCTCATAACTCATTGTCACAACATCACACAGATGAACTACCCAAAGGAAGCCAAGAAGTACTAACCTACCATATGATATGAAAGTGGAAAACTGGAAACAGGATGAATAACTTATAGGACTTCCCTCTTGAGTTCCCCTGGACCTGTTCTCTTTCACTCTCAGGGGCTTTGTATGCTCTGTCTCTTCTGTTTGGAATGCCGTTATCTCTTCCTAGAAAGTACCTATTCATCTTCTAAGATTCATTCACACTTCCCCTACTCTTGAAACCACTCCAGAACCCTTGTCACACAGTCGTACAGTGCAAGGTTGAGTCTACATGTTTGTTTCCTTTCTACACTGAGGACTCCTTCAGGGAACAAAATACATGCTCGTGAGATACATAAATGAATTCTGATACTTCGTTCACAACCTGATAACCTGACCTGAACCTCCACCTGTGAACATCCCTGTCATACATGGAGAAAAACAAGTTTGGCCACATTGTTTCCCAAGCCTTCACCAGAATATAAACAATCCCAACTTAGGGATGGTTTGTCTTTATGAGTGTAAAAGCAAACAGGTTCTAGCAAATGAGTGTATTTGCTCAATCTGTACTTAGAATTTTGAATGTTGATCTTTTCCCATATTAGGGATTTCTGGTATGATACTCTAGCAACGACAAGCTAGGGCACCCCGTCAGCCACACGACCACAAAGGGAAATGCCAGCACTCTGCAGTGGACTGTGCTGCTGAGCAAGGATGTTCAGCAGGTTAGGGGGATTAAATGCTTTTTCCACTTAGGAGATTTCCAATATTCTAAGGGTTTATCAAGATAGAACCTCATCATTAGTCAAAGAACATCTATAGTTAATGTTTTGCATCTACTTCTGAAGGGCAGAGAGCAATTAAGAATGCATTCTATATCACCTAATTTAATCCTCACAAAACATCATAAGGCTCCTGTGTTAGAGATGATGGTATTGACGCATAGAGAGTTTCAGTAATCTATCCAAAGTCACACAGATAGTGAGAGAAC
>JAJEJO010053180.1:29391-44405 GCA_020662805.1 Glaucomys volans | reverse complement strand
ACTTAGAAGTTGTAAACTAATTTCAAAAAGATTTTCTGGCTTACTAACTTAATTTAAAACCTCTGGATTAAAATTTAGTGTGACTGCTGACTACGCCAATGATCACAAGCATCGCTCAAGTCAGTCAGTCAGGTTGGTCCTCATAAGGAGATTTTATTATTTGCTCAGATCTCACATATAGACTCACACGATCCTAGTTATCTATTCTAACTGTGGCCTGGTTTACTAGAGTTCAATCCCCTGAACTTACTCCTATGTAACACGTCTTAGTGGAGGAATTGCTTAGGATCATGACCAGTAGGCTCTCAGGGATCACAGGGCAAAGGGATTCTCCTTGGCCAATGTCCAGACAGTCGAGGCTGACAGCAATGTGGTGTGGACAGCGACTGGAGAAGCAACTCGTCTGACAGTGACATGGAGTCACTGTTGGAAAGCTCAATCACACTAGTCTGTCCTCTTAATGAAGTTCTTGGTTTTCTGATGTTAGGGATGCTTGATCACACCAGGCTGTCCTCCTCCTGAGGCTCCAGTGTTTTTTGTTGTTGTTGTTGGGGAAGCTCAACCACATCACAGTGTCCTCCTTCCGAGGCCCCAGGGTTCCATGGGTTGTGGAAGCTCGACCACACCAGGCTATATTCCTCCAGCGGCACCCAGTGTTTCTGTTGTTCAGGAAGTTCAACCAAAACAAACAGTCCTCCTTCAGAGGCTCCCAGTGTTTCTGGTGTTGGAGAAGCTCATCCAAACCAGGCTGTCCTCCTACTGAGGATCCAGGTTTTCTGATATTGGGGAAGCTCGACCACACCAGACTGACCTGTTGAGGCTCCAGGGTTTCTGGTGTTGGGCAAGTGTGACCAAACCAAGTTATTCTCCTACCGAGGCCCTAGGATTTCTGCAGTTGGGGAATCTCACTCACACCTAGATGTCCTTCTCCTGAGGCTCCAGGTTTTCTGGTGCTGGGGAAGCTTGACCAAACCAGGCTGTCCTCCTCCTGAGACCCCAGAACTTCTGTTGTAGGGGAACCTCAATCACACAGGGCTGTTTTCCTTTTGTGGTCCCAAGGTTTTTGGTGTTGGGGATGCTCAACCACACCATGCTGTCCTCCTTCTGAAGCTCCAGGGGTTATGGTTGTGGGGAGTATTGACCACACCTAGCTGTTCTCCTCCTGAGGAATCAGGGTTATTCTCATTGGATAGGCTCGACCACACCAGGTTGTCCTCCTCCTGAGGCCCCAGAGTTCTGGTGTTGTAAACATCAACCACACCAGGCTGTTCTTCTCCTGAGGCCCCAAGGTTTCTGGTGTTTGGGAAACTCATCAATATCACGTTGTCATCCTTTCTATGGTCCAGGCTTTCTGGTGGTGTTGTTCATTGAACACCCCTGCCTGTCTGCCGTGGCTTTTGGGTTTTGTTGTTGGGGAAGCTTGACCACACCAGGCTGTCCTATCCTGACACTCCCAGTGTTCCTGGTGTCAGGAAGCTCAACCATTCCAGGCTGTTCTATCCTGACGCTCCACATTTTCTCATGTTTGGGAATGTTGACCAGACCAGGCTATCTTTATCCTGAGAGTCCAGGGTTTCTGGTGTTGGGGAAGCCCAACCACACCAGGCTCTCCTCCTCCTGAGGTTCCCAGGGTGCTCATCAGTGGCAGGTGTGGAGAACCCAGAGTCCCCTCAGGCTGTTCTCCCCCACCGAGTGTGGGCAGGTCTCACCCATGCAGGTGCACTGCAGGGGATCTCAGTCTTGCTGCCCAGTGGCTCGGCCACTGCCTAGGCTACCATCATCCCTTCTCACCAAGTACCCATGGTAAATGGCCAATGCTGGGTGGGCGTATGTTCAGCCCAGTGTGTTTTAGTCTGTGCTCCTGGGACAGAGAGCAGCCATACCACCCATTCCTGCACTGAGGGGTTTTAGAGGAACAGGACGACTTTCTAGTCCTGGTCCCCATGGCCTCAGACCTGGTCCCTGCACAAAACCAACAGCTGGTGTGGGTTCCTGCCACATCGGGCATGTTCACTGTGCCCTCCACTCCTCTCCCACCAGGGCCTGCTCTCCCCACTGTCCAAGTCCCTTGGTTTGGTTGTGTCAGACTCTCCCCAGCCACAGCTCTGTCTTGGGGCCATTTCCCACCCAGTCAATGGGCAGGGTGTCCACAGGGATACTGACCTGTGATTCTTTGGGATTTCTGATACCAAGTTTAGTCCTTAACTAACTAACTAGCAGGCCTCCTGGTGACAATGCTGAGAATTTTTCGAAGGATGCCCGAGCAGGAAGATGCACTTTGCCCCAAATCTTTGGCCTGAAATGGCAGCTGGTAAGAACCTGGAGCTGCTGGTGTAGGTGGCACTGCTAGCTGAGCAACATTGGGTCATGTGGGCTTTCTGGTCTTCCTTGTGCTTGCAGTGGGGGTTTCTTGCCTCTGGTCAGGGAGCTGGGGCTGAAATTGTGGACTGCTTTGCATTTTCTCTGGGCTGCTGCTCCAGTCCTCTGTATTGCTCAGGCTTCTGTCACTTCTTGTTGGTTCCCAGTTCTTCCACTTTCCCTCCTCCTTGCACTGTGACCTCTGTTCCCAGCCTCTTCTCTCAGAGCCACATGAAGTGTGCTTGTCTTCCACCATCCGGACTCCTCCTCCAGCCTCTGACTTGACATTGCTTCTCATCTGTTTCCAACACACCCAGAGCCATGGGACCATGTGCCAATGAGTCAAATCAAGACCTGGTGGGGTGTGGTGGCACAGCTTATAATTCCAGTGGTTCAGGAGGCTGAGGCAGGAGGATGCAAGCTGAAAACTAGCCTCAGCAACATAGTGGAGGCTCTAAGCAACTAAGCAAGATCCTGTCTCAAAATAAAAATTAAAAGGGCTGGGGATGTGACTCAGTGGTTCAGTGCCCCTGGTACCAAAAACCAAAAAAACAAACCCCTGAAGGCAGAATTAAAGATGGGTAGTTTGTGTAAATAGGTGATCTGGTCAGATGGAGAAAATGGAGGCCGATTTGGGACGGGAAATTGGAGACCACCCCTGGGAGATTGGAATGTCAATGTGTCCAGAGCCCTTTGATCACCAAGGTGACCTGGCTGTACTACCCCTCCCAGAGGCTTCAGGCAGGGAGTTGTTGCTTGATGACCCCTGGGCCATGGGCTTCCCCCTGCCCATCCACTTCCACCTTCTGGCCACCTCTGGCATCTCCTGGGCCTGGTCATGTTCACAGGAAGGAGAGAGATAAGGGGAAGAGGGCAGGAGAACACATGTATAAAAGGGCAGGGGCTCTCACTTCTCGGGATTCCAGAACACCAGTCACAGCCGCTCCTCCCTCCCAGGAGAAGTCTCTGTCACTGCCTGTAAATGAAACCTGCCTCTCCGCTTCCCTGGACCAGCTTCTCCACACTCACACTGCAGCATCTGAGGAAGCAGGTCTCATTGCTGATCACCCGGTGACTTGGTGTCACAACCTTCGTGTTTCTGGAATTTGGGGGTCTCAGTAAAGTCTGCAGACAGCACGTGTTCACACAGGAGGAGGAAGTCTGGATGCCCAGGCAGGTGTGGCGCCTGCTCTCTCCTTTGAAAAGCCACACTGATTCTTTGTTTCTAGCAGCAGCAAGGAGAGATTCCCCTTTTAAAACCTGATTCTTCAGGTAAATGTTATGGCCACTCATTTCCTGGAGGAGGGCGCTCCCACAGGTTGGGTGGTTTGTGGGGGTTTCTCCTGGGGCTGTGCATCCTCCTGTGAGTGTGTGCGTGCCTGTTTCCTCGGGGTGTGCTCTCCACCTACACAGCACAGCTATTGACCTTCCGAAGACTCGAGAGCCCGTCCCGTCACATGTTCTGTGAACGTGATCGCATGCTCCTCCCTGCAGAGCTTCACCTGGAGGTTTGGAAGTTTGAGCATCCCCACTGTGCAGATGGCGGGAAAGGAGGCCAGGATGACTGAGTGGAGTCTCGGTTCCTAGATGGCAAAGTCAGCACGGGACCCCGGCCTGTGGCCTCAGTGGGCTGCCCTGAGCCTGGGCATGAGTGACCCAGTCACAGGAGTGACTTTCCTGTGAGCCTGAGTGCTCCAGCTGACAGAGATCCAAAGTGCTGCCCGTCACCATGAAATGGCTGCTGAAACCATCATGGTCATGTGTGTATTTTCCGCAGACTTGGCGAACACCGTGTGTGGAAGCACACGTCCTGATGTTTCTGGCCAGTGCTTGAGTTTCCAGGAGGTGTGAGGAACGATGCAGGACACTGTGATCACCTGCCTGTTCAGAGCCACACCTTGCAAGCTGGCCCCAAACAAAAGAGTCAGTGAGACATTTTAGTGTGCTTGTTGATATTGTGCAAACCCAACACTATGCGACACTACGTCCCAGGGGAGTGACAAGGTAGAACTCTAGACGCCGCTGCCTGTGAGCCTGGCTTCCGTCATCTGGTTGAAACTCATCAAGAGCAGCACAGCCCACATCTCCTCAGGGGCAGAGGCCTTGCTGCTGACTGCCAGTGTGGCCTGGGTGGCGAGTCAATCAGAGACACACCCAGGGCAGCACAGAAGTGACATGCCCATCCCGGGACGGGTGGCTGCTTTCACTTGGTAACACATCAGATTTCAATCTTGATGTCCATTAGCGTGCTGTGACCCAGAGTTGGTGAGTAAGCAGTGCTTCCCCTGGTGTCTTCCAGCCCCCCGTGAAAGTTCATTTTAATAGTGTGGGTCCTCACAGCTGACACACACGGGCAGTGGACGGGGATCCAGGGGTTTGTAACAAGGCAGTGGCATCTGGGTGGCTTCCTGAAGGGAGAAGCATAAGGGACTGTGTCCTTGAAAGAGATGCCACAGTCTGGGGCCCATTCAGACCATCCCATGCCACTGCATGTGGAAGCTGGCCATGGGCCGAGGACTCACCTGGGCCCTCTATTCCTGCTCTTCGCCGTCTGTCTTATGCACAGGAGAAAGCACATTCCAGACTAACAGAGACATCATTGAGCCTGAGCTTGTTTTACTGTAGCTTGCTGTCACCCAGGACATCAAACTGCACAGGGCAAGGCCTGCTGCCAATGGGGCCCAGGCAGACAGGGCTGTCCTTGGCCACCAGTTCTTGCAATCAAGAATTTCAGACAGGTCACTCCAAGTGTCAGGAATGAGTTCATTAGAAGGGTTAGGAAGAGGAAAGGGGACACTTCCAGGGAGGGAGTGGGTCCTCTCTGAGGGGACATGGTGGGCACCCCCCAAACTCCTATTTCACTGGGGTCCTAAGGAAGTTTCCAGAGAGTCCTGCCCAGGTCCTCCTTTTGATCTTTGAATGACAGCAGGATTGTATCAGACTTTCAAATCCCTTTTTCCTTGGGAGATTTTCCTCTCTGGGTCACATTGGTCCATGGTGAGCAGTTCTAATTAGAACCCCTTCTTACAGATTTTATGGCTAGGGAGAAGTATCCTTATCTTCCTGAGATCTTGGTTCTGGTCTGTGGGAGGGTCAAGAAAGTCCCCCATTTCAGGCTGGCTGTGTCCTTCTCACTGGCATTGTTACTGGCCTGCGTTTTCCTGCAGATAGCAGGTGGTCTGCTGAGGCGTGTGACAGTTCCTGTCCACTGAGGCCAGGCAGGGCTGCAGGTGGGGGTCAGCACAGTGGGCCCAGTTTGCAGAATGATCCCCTACACCTCAGGTTCCCACCACTCATGTACAACCCTTATCCATCAAAACTAAAACCTACTATCTTGCCTGAGGCTTCTTCCTCCCTGTTGTCATCAGTGGGTGTTGGGGTGATCTGTTGTCTGTTTGCTTTCATGGAGACCAAGAGAAAGAAGTCAGAGTCTGCACCCGGACAGCTGGTGAGTCAGAATCAACATCACTGATGTGAACAAAGCCTCTTTAGTTTCTGACTACATGGAAGTCAAAAGGAACAGTTTCACTACGCAGGGCAAGAAGTCAGCCTGCACCAATGAACATTTGCTGTGCTGCAGGTCCCTTAGTGTCCTGAGTAGGTCCAGAAGTCTCTGTGGGCTTGGTCTCAAGGGTGACATCTTCAGGGACAGTGACAGGAGGGTTCCTCAGTGTCCCTGTCACAGGAAGACAAAAGGGTGGGTGCACACTGGTGAGAAATGGGGACTTCTGTGGAGGGAGAAGAGTGACTATTCCTCAATTCTAGTATTTTAATATTTTAAAATATTTATATTTGATTATTGACAGACAAATAATTAGTGATAGACTAAAAAGGAAGACTTTGCATAGAGTAGAATCTCTTTCACAGATAAAAATTGGCTTTTAGTCAATGGGGAAATCCTGGAAAACAGAAGATAAATGTAGCCAGCAGCTGATTCCATCCTGTGCACAGGACCAGTCTTGGGAATGCTGAGAGTGTATGGCTAATTCCGATCCATGGCAGGATTGACAGGCTCACCATTGAGTCAGTGTGCATTTCAGCAGCCTGACAGGCGTACCACATGATGATGCTTTACAGTGCATGGCTTCTGTGTCTCCTTTGTTACATGCTGAACTCTTCTGCCATCCTTCTCCTGAGAAGGGAAATGGGCTAGCATCAGATCTCCACGAGGAGAGCAGCTTGGCTCTGCCCTCCTGCCCACCATGCCCAGAAACAAGGGAGTCATCCATCATGGACAGAAATCTCTGGACCATGCGCAGAGTAAACCTTTCCTCACTTTAAGTTCTGCCAGGTATTTTGCCACGGCAGTGGAAAGTTGACTGACACAAATGTGACAAGACCCTCCTGGGGTTCAGTGTAATTACAGGTGGACACCAAGAATTTAAAATAGTTCATCCTCTGGAATCACCCACTTGTGTAAGAAAAATCTAGATGAAAAGAAATCTGGACTTCCCTGCTGGCATTAGCTCAGAGAGCAAACCTGAGAACTAGCTGGAGTGAGGACAGGGGTGTGGTATAAGGAGCTGCTCTTCCAGGTAAAGACCTATGGCCCCCCACTATACACACAAATGCTGACATCATTAAACCCTAACTCTGTGTAGAACCCCTTTTCTTAGAAATTGCCTATTCCAACAGCTAGAGGGTCCCCAGTCCTGTTAGCCACCCATGTTGAGCCATGATTCAAAGTTCCGTGGTGCACTGAAGACACCATAGAACTTTTTGGAAATGATCCTGTGCTCACAGACTCCAGTCCTCAAACAAGGGAGACGCATCTCAACATCATTCCAAGCAAGGAAGCGAGAGTGCTGAGGGCAGTCAGCTGCAGGAGGGTCCCTTCCCTGTGGCGAGCTCACCCACCTCCCAGGAGCAGCCTCAGCTCTTTCCACAGTGCATGCGAGAGATCAGAGGAGAGGTGCCCAGCAGCAGGTGTGGGTCCCCATATGTCGAAATGCTCATGAGGAATCAGGAGATGGTGGTCACTTAGCTAGTACTCAGCAAGTTCAGGAGGACACATGCTCCTGTCTGTCATTTAATCATCACACAGAGGCAGCTACGAGTTAGGGAACAAGCTGTGGGACCACAGGGACCCACCACCAACCACAAAAGCAAAGCCCTGATCACAGCAGCCCTTCAGACCCTGCCCAGAATCTCAGGAGTGTCAGGCTGCCGATCAGTCAGGCCTCTGATCAGTCCCTGCCTGCCAAGGCAGACTGCAGGTCACCAAGGACATGGACTGCTATCACAGCATCTCTCTCTCTGCTGTTTCCCTTGACGACCATTAAACCTAGACATGGGCCAGTCCCTGGTTGGCTGTTCTACTCCAGGGACATACAGGGTGGGACCTGTGAGTGTCACAATGGGCCTACTTACAACCTGGAATCTGAGGATAGAACTGTGGGAGGCCTTCTGCACAGGCTCAGTTGCTGGTCTGCCCGGGATTAACTAGCAGTGCCTTGTGCCCCCCTGAGACATGACAAAGAAGCTTCCCCCAATTGCTCCTCCCCTGCACCCCAACCCTCCTCCTGGGCCCCCACCCTCCCACCCTATGACCTGCTTCCCTCTCCTGACCTGCCAGCCTGCCAGCCCTCAGCCTTCTCCCCTTTGCAAGCCCTCCCCACCTGGCTTCTGCCCCACCACCTTTCCTCCTCTCCCCAATAAGTTCCCTTCCCAACTCCCTGCCTTGAGGAGCTCCATGCCCAGCTCCTCCTCTGGTGTCCCCAGATCACCCACTCCCTTCCCCTCTGGTCGTCTGGTTCCCCTTCCCCATCACTCCCCCATCTTTACCCTCTCTCCTTATCCCAGCCCTCCCCTCTAGTTCCCCTTTCTCCAGTCCCACCACAATCCAGACTCCCCACCAGGCAGCATGGTGCATAAACCTCACCCAGGGGAGATGGACTTCCTACTGAGGGTGCAGGTAACAGTCCCTGGGAATGTGTACCCAGCCGTCTGAGCAGGTGGACACAGGGACCACAGGGGCTGGCCCCCCAACACCCAACCTGGAGCATTTGGGAGGTCAGTTTCAAGACCCCTGGTTCCATGCCCAGATCCTGCCTCTCCCACCACTGTCTGTGCTTCCCCTTCCTCCTGTCTCAGTGAGATGACAGAAATAGCTTCAGCATGTCCTTTCCCAGAGTCAGCTCCCCTCTCCTGCTGACCAGCCAGCTGCAGGAGCAGCAGGAGCAGCAGGCACTGAGGCCAGGAGCCTGCAACAGCTGCTGCACCAGGAACCTGCAGAGGCGTCCACACAGCCAATGTGACCAAACTGTGTGTCCCTGCCCTAAGATTCTGGGACACCCATGTCATGAATGCAGGAATGGACCAAGGAACAAGGTCCACAGTGGGGAGGCTCAGGCTCTAGAGTCAGGGAGAGGTGCGCACTGGGCCAGGGGGCCTTTCTCTGGGTGAGGCCACTGTGGGTCTTTTAAAGTGAACTCTGTTGTATAAGCATCAGTGGGGTGACCTGACACAGGAAGTGGAGAGGTGGTGGCCAGGGGCTGGAGGAGGGTCAGGGAGAGCATCTCAGGGGTGTGAGGCAGCTCTGGACAGGGGCTTCACAGGTGTGAGCACACTCAGCAGCACTCACCTGTGTGCTCAGGAAGGGCCAAGATGGGAAACCTCCTCCCACGGCATCTCACCCCAGTTAAATCTCTAAAGTCCCAGGTGCTTCAGTAGGGAGAGGGTGGTTCTGTCTACAATCACCCTGGACAGAAGGTTTTCTCAGATAGAAAACTCTGGTGTGTGTGTGTGTGTGTGTGTGTGTGTGTGTATGTGTGAAGCAGCCATTGGTCTTGATTTTGGGCATCTGCTTCAAAGTGTGAGAGGCTCCTGACTCCTGACTCCTGACTAGTGCAACCATTTTGGAAAGCTGTATGGAGATTCCCTAGGATAACTTGGAATGGAACCACCAATTGACCCAGCTATCCCACTCCTCAGGTTACACCCAAAGGAATTAAGATCAGTACACTCCAGTGACACAGTCAGATCAGTGTTTATAGCAGCTCAATTCACAATAGCTGAACTATGGAACCAACCTAGATGTCCTTCAACAGATGAATGGAAAAAGAAAATGTGGTGTATATTCCCAATGGAACACTACCCAGATTTGAAGAAGAATTAAGCTATAGCATTTGCAGGTAAATGGATGGAACTAGAGAATATCATGGTAAGTGAAATAAGCCAATCCCCCAATACTAAAGTTTGAATGTTTTCTCTCATAAGTGAATGCTGATCCATAGTACAGGGTGGGTAGGAAAGAATGAAAGAGCTTTGAATTAAGCAGAAGGGAATGAAAGGAGGGGTGGGGTGATGGGATGGGAAGGACAAAATGAGGTAGACATTTCTACCCAATATACAAGTATGAAAATATTTTAGAAAAGATTTCCTGGTTTTAAGTTGCTATAGTTACTATGATGTAACTCTTGGGGGAAGATGAATGAGTAGTACATGAAATTTTCCTATATTATTTGTATAACTTTGTGCAAATCTGTAATTATTTAAAAAAAATGAACTTGTACCCTTTATGTGCACTCACTTCCTAAAGCAGAGGCATTCCAATGTAAGAGTGGAACTATCCTGAAAAGCTTCAGGAGAGTAAAAACCTCCTTGTCACTGTTGAGTCCAGGGAGTAAGGTATGCTCCCAGGTTACCCTCAATGTCTTTGTAGAATGCATGTCTAATACATGGAATTATGAAGCTCTACTACCTAATGTGCAGAAGAGAGCTAATATTAGTTCTCCTGACAGTACCTATTCTCAGAAATCCCTGTTGACTAAGTTGGACATTAGCTGATAGTAGGAGCTGAGAATGTGTGAGGGATCCCACCAAACTAAGCATTTACCCTGAGACATAGGGATTGAGAGTGTATGGAACAAATGGTATTTAATTAACATTTGATTTACTTTTGAAATCCTATTTTTTAATTCCATTCTTATGTTAAAACCTAAAGGATTAGAGTACATCCATGTCTAGAAAAAAAGAGAAAGAAAAAGAACCCTCTGTGCAGTGAGTCTAAGAGCTTGCCTAGTAGACAACATTTCATTGATGTGGTCACAACATGGTAACTGGGGATTGAGCTCATCCAGTGTGACCACATCAAGAGAGCAAGTAGAATTTGTAGGCACTTCACTCCAGATCAAATGTAACCAACTAATAAACAAGAACAATCATCAAGAAACAATTTGATGATATCTTCTGATTAATGTCAACATACAATGGGGTAAGTGTCAAATACCTCTTTTGACATTTATCGAAAGAATTCCGGTCATCAACAGAAGGTATTTGTCCAAGCCCAATAAGAATTAAGAAATATGTAACACCTATCAATATGCGCTAGAGAGCAGACTGTTGGATTATCCAATATACAGTCATGTACCATATAACCATGTTTTGCTCAAAGACACTTTTGATTAACAATGGGCTACACATACATGGTTATCCATAATGAGGGAATTACTAATGGGTTTGTAGGGATGGTTGTACAAAGAAACCTAATAAATGATCACTTTGGTATCTTGCAAGTTAAATGCTGGGCAGGGCTGTACCTAGGAAGCACTGATACCATAGAGCATAGCTAGATAATTGGCTATTCCTTCTAGGAATGGGTAAATACACTATGGTGTTTGTGTAATGGGGAGGCAGCCTAAGAATGCATGTCCACAATGCATAAGTGACCCAGACTATAAATAAAGAACTTTTATATTATACTATTGGACATAGCATAGTATCACCAAGGAGATGAACCAAGAGATAGAACAAGAGAAGAAAAAAATTAGTGACTTGAAATAAATATGGAAAATTAAATACTTACATAAAAGTTATTATAGATAAGTGAAAATATTCATATGCAATTTAAAAGATGAGTCATGACAAACAGGTATCTAATTGAGAACATGCATCATTTCCCTCAAATCCAGGGACAAATATTAATTCATTATAGATTCTGATGTGAAATATAAAACTAAAACAGTTTCAGAAGCTTGCAGAGAATCTTTTCTAGAAGAATAGGAAAACATGTTTACATCAGAACAGTAAGAAATAATGAAAAAGAACAAGAAATTCAAATATACTAAAATTAGGGGAATAAAACATGAAAACGAGTGTAGGAGAAACCTGCAACACATGGGACATCAGACAGCCACGGCACAGAGTGAGATGAATAAATACACAACTGAAATGGAAAATCGCCAGGAGGTGGAATACAGGGTGAAAGATGCATTAAAATATTTTGAAACTGGACTGGACTTGTGGTTCAGTGGTAGAGAACTTGCCTGGCATGTGTGAGGCCCTGGCTTCAATACTCAGCACCACATATAAATAGAGACATAGAGACATAGAGATAAACCCACACAGATAGTCATATGATGTTCAACAAAAGTGCTAAAACTTACATTGGACAAATGATAGCCTTTTTATCAAGTGGTGCTGGGGAAACCAGAAATCCATATGTAGGAGAATGAAACTTGATCCCTATCTCTCTCCCTGCACAAAAGTCAAATCCAAGTAGATCAAAGACCTAGGAATTAGACCAGAAACTCTGCACCTGCTAGAAGAAAGCACAGGTTTATACACTCCAACATATTGGCACAGGCCTTGACTTTTTAACAAGACTCCAACAGAGCAAGAAATAAAACCAAGGATCAATAAGTGGACAACATGAAAAAGTTTCTGCACAGCAAAGGAAACAATTAAAACCATGGAGAGAGAACATTCAGAATGGGACAGATTTATCAGCTGATCCTCTGAAAGGGATTAACATTCAGAAAATAAAGATAAATATCTTTACAAATTAAAAAGTGAGTCTGAATTCTCACTGGAAAGAATTCTTGTTAATGATGTGTTGGAATACTATGAAAGAACTTGAAACTAATTAAATTCAATTCCCTAGCATTTCTCAAATATGCACATAATAATTTAAAAATAGCAAGAAAAACATGTGAATTACGATGTATGTGTCTGGTACAAAAAATGTTTATCAACCAAAACTAAAAAATTGAAGAAAAGCTTTGTAAAGATGATCTTATTAATCAACTGAGTTTATTCTACAAACTCCTTGACTGTGCCTGAAAGTCCCTTCTTCTGGCATGAGGAGGCCCTTGGGTTGATTCCTCCTACTGCAAAAATGAACAAACAAAAATAATCAAGTCCCCATTCTCTCTCATTTTTCTTAGTTCTGACCTATAAAGTCCTTATCAATGACCTTATTGTGATACTTTCAGCTGACCATAGCCTTCTTATTATAAGTGCCTTACGTACTGATGACACCTATTGATGACATCAGTTTGAACTTTTGAGTTGGCTTTGTTAGACGTCACTTCAACATTCTTATCCTCTATGTGTCCTAATTGATACTAATTTTGAACAGGTGAACATAGATTCACATTTCTAAATAATGCCAACCATGTCACTAACAGATATTTTCTTATAGGACACTCAGGAACATTCTGACACTATTGTGTTTATCCAGGTCTGGAACCATGTAGACGATTTCCACTCAGAGCATATATTCCCCATCTCCCTCAGGGTCACAGTTAAAGCACTCCCCAGGTTAGTGGCATGATAATGTTGAAAAGTACAGAAGACTCAATGGCAGATACAATGAACTAGTAATCTAGTAAAATTTTCATCAAAGAAGCATTTGAACAGCAGTCATGGGACTTGTTAAGTTAACGAGATGACTGATATATCTTGCAACTTGTCTTTGGAGGTTTGTCTCCTGAGTGTCCCTACCTAAATTAATCATGACGAGTCTGGTAAGTCACCCCTAGAAAACAAATTGGAATTTAGAGCCCAGGAAGTGTGCATAACTCTGCAACTGAGAAAATTAACATTCACTAAACTCTTTTTTTATTTATTTTTTATTCACACACATATAATCTTACATTTACATAGGGTAGTACTGTCTGTCTCAGTCTACTATTTTTCCTGCCCCCACCCCCTCCCATCCCATTTTCCTCTACATCATCCATACTTCCTCCATTCTTTCCTATCCTCCCCATAATCCCTGCCACCCCCCCATCGCCCCCCACCCCACCCCTGTTTGGTATCAGCATCCACTGATCAGAGAAAACATTCAGCCTTTGGTTTTTTGGGCTTGGCTTATTTCACTTAGCATGATATTCTCCAACTCCACCCATTTACCAGCAAATGCCATAATTTTATTCTTTTTTATGGCTGAGTAATATTCCATTGTGTATATATACCACAGTTTCTTTATCCATTCTTCAATTGAAGGGCATCTAGGTTGGTTCCACAATCTAGCTATCGTGAATTGAGCAGCTATGAACATAGATGTGGCTGCATCCCTATACTTTGCTGTTTTAAGACCTTTGGATATAAACCGAGGAGTGGGATAGCTGGGTCAAATGGTGGATCCATTCCAAGTTTTTTGAGGAATATCCGTATTGCTTTCCAGAGTGGCTGCACCAATTTGCAACTCCACCAGCAATGTACAAGTGTGCCTTTTCCCCCACATCCACGCCAACACTTGTTATTACTTGTATTTCTGATAACAGCCATACTAATTGGAGTTAGAGATTTTAATTTGTATTTCTCTAATTGCTAGAGATGATGAGCACATTTTCATATTTTGTTGATTTCCAGTTTATTTTGTTCTGTGAAGTGTCTGCCCAGTTCCTTAGCCCATTTATTGATTGGGCTCTTTGCATTTTTAGTGTACAGTTTTTTTTTTTTTTTTTTTTTATTTTTTTTTTTTTTATTGAACACAAATGGAGTACAGCTACTGTTTCACTGGTTGTACACAAAGTAGAGTCACACCATCTGTGCGTTCATGCATGTACACAGGGCAATGGTATATGTCACACATTCTGTTATTAATTTTACCCCCCACCCACCCCCACCCCTCCCTTCCCTCTATGCTAGCTATCTTTCCTCCATTCTTGCCATCTTTCCCCCCCACATTATGCATCATCATTCATATATCAGAGAGACCATTCGGCTTTTGGATTTTTGGGATTGGCTGATCTCACTTAGCATAAGAGTTTCCAACATCATCCATTTACCTACAAATACCATAATTTTATTCTTCTTTATGGCTGAGTAATATTCCATTGTGTATATATACCACAGTTTCTTTATCCATTCATCTACTGAAGGGCATCTAGGTTGATTCCATAATCTAGCTATTGTGAATTGAGCAGCTATGAACATTGATGTGGCTGCATCACTGAGGCAATCTGATTTTAAGTCCTTTGGGTATAAGCCAAGGAGTGGGATAGCAGGGTCAAATGGTGGATCCATTCCAAGTTTTCTAAGGAATCTCCACACTGCTTTCCAGAGTGGCTGCACCAACTTGCACTCCCACCAGCAATGTAAGAGTGTACCCTTTTCCCCACATCCTCGCCAACACCTGTTGTTGCCTGTGTTCTTGATAAAAGACATTCTAATTGGGGTAAGATGAAATCTTAAGGTGGTTTTGATTTGCATTTCTCTTATAACGAGTGATGTTGAACATTTTTTCATAAATCTGCTGATTGCTTGTAGATCTTCCTCTGTAAAGTGTCTGTTCATTTCCTTGGCCCATTTATTGATTGGGTTATTGGTGTTCTTGGTGTAAAGATTTTTGAGTACTTGGTAGATTCTGGAGATTAGTGCTCTGTCCGAAGTGTGTGTGGCAAAGATTTTCTCCCACTCTGAAGGCT